>VRYO01000638.1:893699-914216 GCA_009812075.1 Sialia sialis | reverse complement strand
CGGGGCTTTTTTTTTTTTTTTTTAATCTTAATTTGTAGATAGCAGAAGTTTGTTCCTGTTTTTTTGGGCTTATCACTGCCAGATTAGATCATAGTTCTAAGTTTGTTTTGTAAAAGGAGAAATTCTAGGAAATTGAATAACCCTGTGATTTTCCCTGTCCTTAAAATGCCTTAATTAAAAACAACAACCGATTTTTTAAAATACTTAAAAGCAACATTAGGGATATATTCGGTATATTGGAGCTCTGTTAAACAGGGAAGTTGAACAAAGGAAGACTTCTCTCAATGTAGGACACCAAACCGTGTTTTTGTGCTCCAGAGATTGTGAGGCTTTTCTTACTTGGTGGTATATTGTTTTCAGTGTTGACAGTTTGAGATACTTTGTCTTCCACGTGGTTATTTCAGGCTCAACAGTTTAGACAAATAGCTGTCAGGTGCCTCATGTCTTTAAAGGATATTTGTGATGATAGGGAGAATTTTATTTTTTGTGTTAAAGCATTACTGTGGAAGAACCTGCAGATGTACTCAGCTTTGCTGGGCAATTAACTAGATTCCAGCTCATTAGTGGTGTTACATTATTACGTCAGTCTTCTCTACATTGTGTCCTAAGCCATACTTAGAATCATGTTTGGGAGCAATGTAAAACTGGACTGTTCAAGCTGGCCCAAAGTGTATTTATTAGAATTTGAGATGCTCCTATGCATGAGGGATTACAAATCATCGTGTATTTAAATGTACAATCTTCCTACAAAGTTGATTAAAATCGTCATTTTCAGGATATTTTTTTTTGCTTGAGGTATAATTTTTGGTTTTATTACATAGCTCGTTCATTTGCCATTTACATTTTTTATTATGTTTTTGCTAAGTTAGGCCTTTTGTGCACATTTCCCAAATAACCAAACAGTTTGTTTTCAGATTTTATAAGTATATTCACATTCACTAAGAGTTTTGGTGGTTTAAAATGTTTATCTGTGGGAAGTCAGTGTGTTCAGAGCCTCCTGATCCTTTCCCTGAGCACTGCATCAATAAGGGAACGAGCTGTAGTGGTGGTGTGGTTAGTGTGAGGCTCCAGTGGACACAAGGGTGGAGCTGAATTGCTCCAACTGTTCAGGCACTGAATCAAGGGCTGTGGTTAGTGTTTACTGGAATTTCATTTCCTCGCTGTTCAGAGGTGTCTCACTAAGGTGACTCAAGCACTAAAGTGTCTGAAGTTTCAAAAACATTTGAGTACCTTGAGGAATCTGTGTCCCAATACTCTCTGGGTTTCCCTTTTATGTCAAATTCTTCTGTCTAAGCTCAGAAGAGTGAAATGCCCATAGCAGGTAGTGTTTAATATTAAAGCAATACCATGTCCACCAACAACAGTTTGGGTTTGCAGTGGCCACTATGGTAGTTAAGACTGCAAATATTTGTCTTTCAAAGTCAAATCCTTTAAGTGCTTTGTGTTTTGTTGATATTGATTCTAAATATATTGCTGTTTGGGGAAAAATCCCATTCCTAAGCTTATTAGATGTTCCAACTGAAATCTCTAGTAGGCTGTGATTTTCAAAACATACTAAGAAAAAAAAAGTTACATCCCCCTGCCCTCTTCTCCCCTCAAGTTTAAATCTGATTGGGTCTGCTGGTTCTTGGAGAGCAATTTTCTCAGCAACTTGTTCAGGGGAAATAGTGGAAGTCAGGGCTGTTCTCTCAGGTTTCCACTCCATCAGGCCAGGTGTGTTGCTGACAGTTCCAGGTTAGTTAATGTAATTTATGTTCTTGTCTTTTCTGCAGAGCTCTTCACTTTGATTTAAGATGGAATTTTTGAAAAAAGTGAGCACAGTAGGAGTTTCTGTGGTGCCATCTAAAATAATCATATTTATTTGAATAGATTGGGAGGGATAAGGCTGTGGAAGAGAAGAAATGCCTTGGCAAGACATTCACTGTCACTGCTGTGTCCCAATAGAAAGGGTGCATTTTTCATTTCTCTCTCAGCACCAGTTATTTAGACCAATAATGTGCTTTATTGAGGCAATACTCCAGTTTTTAGGGATGACTGTGATTTTTCACTTGATTTTGGTATAGCACAGGGTGTCACAGAGGCCAGTGTGAGCAATTCCTGTTGTCTTCCTGACTGGAACTTTGTTGAACTGTTGCAGGTATTGCTGGACCTTTTCTGTTTTCCAGCAGAAGCAGTTAAGGGCTGTTAGAGGAAGTAAATTGTTCTCCAGATTGCAGCAGAGTCTGCACAGGCCCTGTGCAAGCTCTGGGGTCACAGGGCCCTTTTTTTCCTGTATCCCTTGAGTACAGAGTGAAGGTGGGGTTGGCTGAAATGGTTGAATGTGGATTCTGTTACAGCACTTGTGTTCTGAGGCCCAGAGTGGATTTGTCTGAATGTTTTTCTGTGATATTTAAAAGCTCTGAAGTGCTGCTGGCAAGTGATGTTCAGTTAATGAACAAGGAAATGGAGCTTTATGAGCTTGGAGTAGTTTTTATTTTCAAAGGTGTTTTGGGGGTGTGTGTGTGTACAGGCTCATTATGTTTTTGCTTGCATCTGGGTAGTGCTCTTCCTAAGCAATTTATGCATTTGCATTGAATTTCCTGATGTGGTTCTGAAATGAATGAATGAATAATGAATGCCCTAGATAAAATCATAATTACTTGAGATTTAGGAAACATCGTCTTTCTTCATGCTTAGGTGGTTTTTTTTGGTAGCAGATGCCCATTTCATATGGTACTTACCAAAACTGTGTTCTTGTAGTCACAGGTTTATCTTTTCATAGTCTTTGGGTGATGACTTTTGTGCAGTTTCTGCCAGTTTAATCTTCAGCCACTGTTCTTAACTTCATGCTTCCCATTTAACTAACCAGTCACAGTGCATTAAATTCAGAAGCACCTGAGACAAGAGATGGGATTGTTCATCCATTCCCTGAGTGAGGAAAAGTTTTTAACCAATTGGAAGTTTCCAGCACACAGTTAAATTATGGTGATTTTTTCAGAGACAACTTGGGCTATAAATACATATGTCATTTATACTATGGCTGCCTTTAGAGTCTGTCATTTGACTGACTCCTGAACATGCATTTCTGGAGTTGATGTGTGTGTCATTGTCTTGAACACTTCTGTATTTAACACTGGTTTGAAAACTTCTTTCTCTGGGTCAGGTACAACAAATGGTTATCTTCTCATGACAGATGGATATTGGCTGTGTTACAGCTAATGAAATGCTGAAAATCTATGTGTGTTTTTGGATGTGATGAAGTCTGTTTTGCTTTGTGTACTCTTCCCCCATCTGAAATACAAAGTCAGTTTATAAATTAGGTTTGGGTATTCCTTCCTCCAGAAGTTACAGCTCTTCACAGTCTGTCAAGTTGGAAACTTGAGGCACAGCAGTATCTTGAGACAGATTTTGTTCTAGTTTAAACTGTTAATATTTCTAGGTTTTTATCAGATTGACAAAAGCTGACACCTGGAAATTTAAAGGCTTAAACAGAACCTACAGTGATAGTTCCCTTCATTAAATGGTACTTCAACAAGTCACTCAGTGCTGTACGAGTTTCTCACTTCTGAGCATAGAAAGATAAATCTTCTGTCAGCTGCTGTCATGCAAGTAAAGGCTGATAAATCTGAAGTAGCTGTTCCAGTGCTCCCTCCTGTGATCATCCTTCCTTCCTCCTGGAGTCACTGGCTGTTCTTGGAAACCCTGAACAAGTGGTGGCTGTCCTGGGGCTGCTCCCACTGCCCGCAGTGCTCGGGAGCTGCCTCTGCTCCTCAGCACTGTGGACCTGAGGAGTTTGTTGGCACTTCCAGCGCTGGCTGCAGGGCATTAAACTGGGATAAAGATGCTGATCACAATCTTTCTGCCTTGGCTGGGCTGGTTCTTGGGTAAATCACCACAAAGGGTAACTCAGGTGTGCTACTGGAGTTGAGACAGAGCTTTTAAAAGGTTCAGTAGTGAACACAGCTGTGGTGAGCTGTGCATTCCAACCAGCCTGGTCAGGGCTGGGGAGCACCAGTCAGGACTTGTGTTCAGAGGTGCATGTGTTCTTTAGTCTGCAGGCAAAGGACCAGAAAGAAACTTTCACCTTTGAAAGCACTGTTCTGTCACTTTATCTTCTCACTCTTTTCTGCTGAGTATTATCTGCCTCTTTCAAATGATTTGTAATATTTAATTTAGATTGTTTCAATGAATACAGTAAAACTGTGGGATTTCTTGCTCATATGTATGCCTTTTTTTTTTTTTTCCTGGTTGTTACCTCTGTCTTAGGCTAAGCCATGACTTCAGGATCTGGGCATGTGGACTCCAAGGCTGAGCTCACTTCTTTGCTTGAGCAATGGGAGAAAGAACATGGCAGTGGGCAAGACATGGTCCCTATTCTCACCAGGTAAGGTCTATTAAGCAAATCCCTAAAGCTGAATATCTGAAGTCACATGACAGCAGGTTTTTACAAGTTTTTTCTTGAGGTGTCCCTATAACTGATAACCTGTAATTAATTTTTTTGGTCTGGAACATACAGTGTTCGTGTGGTATTTAAATAAAAGCTTTTAGTAAGAAATTTATATTACAATGACATCTTACACAAACTGTCTCTAAACCATGAATTTAATTCTCTGAAATAGTGGAGGTCAGGAGCATCATTAAATGCTTGAAATAACTTTGGTATCTTCATTTGAAGTTTGTAAAATATCCATTGAGATGAGAAGCAAGGTGTGAGGGGTTTGAGACTGCAGTGACATTGATCAGATTAAATGAAAGGGTGAGAGTAGGAGAAGCTATATTGAGACAATGTTAGTGAAGCTCAGAGGGCCTGTTTAAAGTGAAATTTTAAAACCTAATTGGTTTTGGTTTTTAAGCTGTGTGATGATCGACTGACATTGTATTGTGAGAAAAATATTCCCGGGACCAATAAATTATTTGGGGCTGTGTAGGTAATGCCATTAATTGTAAGACGGTATCGAATACAAAAGAAAGATTTGAATGATGATTTGTGGTTTCCTAAGCCTGGCATCATTTGTGTAGACTGACATGACTGTTTTTTTAAGGGGAGATTTTCAGCAATTCCCCCAATTCCTCACAGCTCTGCGGCAGATGCATGGCCTGCCTCGTGTGTGCAGGACACTGCTCTGCAGTTCAGGAGCAATCCAGGTGTCTCTTCTGCCTTGCTGGATCAGACAAGTCAGTGCACAGAGCTGAAGCTGGCACGAGGTTGAAGTAACAGGAACCTGGTGCAGCTTCTTTGCTCAGGTCTGTGCTGTGCCTCACCCACTGGACACAGCATTTTTGCTGTTCTTATTGCATTTTAAAAACAGCTGCACAGGAGAGGGAGATGAGCAACAGAAAGCCAGCCCTACACACTTGAAAATTAGTGAGTCTCTTGAAAATCATGAGACGTGTTTTGGTATATCTTTGTGTATTGTCTGAAGAAAAAGTGTGCTATTCCAAGGCTTTTTCTTTAGGCATAACTAGACGTTTACTGTATTCTAACAAATTTAAAGACATTTGAATGAAGCATGTACTTTTTGTGCTTACAGCAGTCTGGCACTTCTTGCTGCTGCTCAGCTCCTGGAGCTCCCTTTATTATTTATGCTTAGACAAGTCTGACAACTCTGGTTCTCAAGGTTTCTGTGCAGCAGGCAGAGTGGTTATGAATGGTGAAGGCTTGGCTATTTTTGCTTTGGTGGAGATCGTACAGATTTATTTAAGGTAGCAAGGGGATCTACTGGCTTTGGCCAGGAGTTAAAATCAGAAATTAGATTTACAGTGCTTCAGTTATCAATGAGAGCCATATTTCTGTTTGTAGGAGAGGGTTTTAGCTATTTAGATATTTAGAGCTGACAGAGATGCTCCTGAGGAATCCTCACCAACTGGAGCTTGCACTGGCCAATGTCCTGAGGCAGGTCAATGCCCTTGCATATTGGTTTGGTCTTAGGGCAGAGGGAGCTCTGGTCATACTTGCTGGTGAGTGATATTTCTCTACTTCCTTCTTCCTTGAGCTAAATGGACAAAAACTTCCCTGTGTGGATGGGGGGTTTGTTGAATGTGGTGCTGAACAGGTGAGAGTGCAGTAACAGGACAAGGACAGCAACAGTAATAGCCCTGGTTACAGATTGCTGCTGAATTGTCACTTCCAAAAAGATGGTTTTCTGGATTTACAAACACTTGAGTGTTAGAAGGTATGACCTGAAGAAGTTGCTTGGAAAGCATTTAATATATCGTAAATTGAAACCATCCTGCAGTAGTGTTACTTCATAGACTGGATGCAAGTAATGTTCAACCAATCAGGCAAATCCTGGAGCTCAGATAATTTATTGCATCCCAGGAGCCTCTTTCATCAAGGGAATAAATCAGCAGTTTAACATTGTAACTTCATCTCCACAAACCTACCCTATTGTGTGGGATCCTAGAGCATCTTATGCTGTTGCAATCTGCTGTAAAGGCTCAAGTTGGTCATTAATGCCAGGTGATGACACAGTGCAGGATTAGGATGGCTTTGTTGTGCCATCTAGATCACTGGGGGCATTGCAAAGTTGACACACTGTTCTGTATATCCCTGTCCCTTTCTTCCCCACTCCCAAGGTCAGTTTGTGCTCAGTTTGTGGCAAGTGAAAATGTGGATCTGACTAACTTTTCAAAGACAGTTGTAAAGAGAAAAAAAATTAGAAGTAAATGGCTCCATATCTTGGCTGCAGATTTGGAAGTGGCTGCAGAGCCAGTATAATGCCAAATGAATGAAGGAGATCTTGAAACTTGAATAAAAGTTCTGTGGTTTTGTGAACTGTGTTTTGTCAGCCCTGTGTACCGGGTGCCTATGTTAGAAGGTGGGAATGAGCTTTGGTAGTTATTTGACACTCAGTTGCTTCAATTGAGAATTGACAAAGCTGTTGATCTAGATAGATTTATCTAAGTCAAGTCACAAACCACCTTTTTGTGTGTTAGTTAAAAGAAGGGTATTGTAAGCAAGCTTGATTTTTTAAATTATTTTTTTTAAAAGCAGTTTCTAAGAGGTAATGCTCTTTGGTTTGTTGTGGGTTTTTTGGGCTTTTTTGTTTTTTTAAATTTTATTTTGGTCAAACAATTGTGAATAATTGCTTCAAATACATCCATAATTAGTGATTCATTTCTGTCTTTTATTGCTCCTATGATAATGTTGTTGTCCCTGAAAGCACTGGGAGCTGGCTGGGTTTGGCACTGGGTTTGGCTGCCTACCCAGACAGGATGCACTGGCCAGTGCTGTGCTCACTTTCCATGCTGCTTGTCTGTCCTTACTGGCACATCACCAAAATGCTAATTATCACCTCAAAAGACCTGACAAGGCGAGAGTGCTGCTTCCCAGCTCCCCATTTGTCTGAGTTTTCTGTCAGCAGACATCTCTCAAGCTATTAGTTCTCATGGAAAAAAATGAGGAGCTGGCAGTGGAGTATTTAAGTAACTTGCTTGTGCCAGAATTTCTTGAGAGCTCAAGCTGTGCCACCTATTATTAACAAGGGACACAATTTGCATCCCTTCACAATCAGGCTTATAAAAGTAAATATTGGAACCCCACAGAATCAACAGTTTGTTGAAAGATAATTGTCAGATCAAAGGCAAGCAAGAAAGTTCTCTGCTCATTCCCAATGAGCTAATTTGCTGCTCCTAGAATCTGGCAGGAGTCATCCTCTGTCACTGGCAAGACAGTGTAGTTCACAGAGGCTGAACTAAGTACATTTTTGCCTCTAGTCATGCCTGGGAGCACTGGATATTTTCTGGAAAGTAACAGGAATGGAGTAGAAGTCAGCAGTGTTCTATGAGGGGAATTCTCTGTGAAAGACAAATATTTTTCTAGGGATTATTGCAGCCTTCCAGCAGTTTTCCCTCCCCTGCGATAAACTCTGCCTAGATAACTACTCTGAGGTATTAAGACCTTGTTTTAAAATGCTGTGCTGCACATAGATGCTGCCTCCCACTCTGAACCTCTGTTGAGGGGAAGGAATCATGTTTTATACCAAGGAAATGAGATTTAATTTCCTAATGCTTTTTCAATTGAATTGAGTGCTCTTTATTTCACCTCAAACTGCATATATTTCTGCTGTAACACTACATGGAGAAGGACAGTGAATGACTATGTAATTATTTATTCCTTGACCATGAGATAATTTTTATATTCTTGATTTTATGTAAATAAAAATAATAATTAATTCTCTTACTGCTCATTCTAAACCAGTTAGAGCATAGGATTTCTTATGTCTGCTGAGGCTGCTTCTCAGTTTAGGGGAAGGCATAGCTCCAAAGCAACTCAATTTTGTATTTCTGATACAGAGGAGCATTTAATGTATTTTGAAGGTCTTTGAACAGAAAGCTGCCTGAGGTTCTCCTTGCCTTATCCGTGGTGGTAGTTGACACATGGTAAAAAGTTGATAACTGAATAGAGGTTATACAGCACTTAATAAAAGTATTTAATATTTATTAAATAGTTGTATTTAATTCTACAACACAATTGAAATTTAATGTGCGAAATAACAAAAAACTGCAGACAGTTTGAGCAGCTGCCCCTGCACAGACTGAACAGGGAGGAGGACTAAGTCACCTGTTCAGGGCTTGCTCTGCTGCAAAAGAAAGATGCTGTGGTGGTGAGAAGTACTGCTCAAGCCCTTTGTGTACTCTGGTTCTCTACACTCTGTGTTGTAGAACACTGCTACAGGGAGTCTAACGTGAGTAAATAAAAGGTGTTGGCCCTTCAGAGTGTCATATTTATGCATCTCTGGGGTGCTGCTATGGCTTCAGTGCATTTTGGAGATAAAAATGACAGGAGATAGTGGAGGCCAGTGTTTTCTCTCCCCACTACTGTGGCCAGTCAGGAATCCTCCTGTGGCACTGACACTGGGTGAAAGCTGATGGGCTGGTTTGGAGTGCTCTGACAGATGTGTCAATGTGAGGAGCTGTGCTCCAGGAGTGTGAATTCTGCTCACTTTGTGGTGTTCCTGCTGCAGAATGTCCGAGCTGATTGAGAAGGAGACTGAAGAGTACCGCAAAGGGGACCCAGACCCGTTTGATGACCGACACCCAGGTAAAGTGATGTTGCAGCCCAGCTGTGTCCCAGTGCTTACCTGGTAACTCATAGTCAAAAGTAAACAGTTTTTAGCCTGAATATGCCAACTGCTGATCCAGGTCTGACACTGCTTTTACACTGGGAAGTTGTGCTCTGTAGTGCTGACAGCAGAGCATCCCACAGTTGGTTTGAAGGTAGCAGCTCAGTGTTAATGTTGGCATCTTTTGACTGGGAAGATGAGCTTTTTCCTGTTTGTCCCACAGGTCGGGCAGACCCGGAGTGCATGCTTGGTCACTTACTGAGGATACTCTTCAAGAACGATGATTTCATGAATGCGGTAGGTTTGCTCTAAGAAATTTCTTTGTTAATTCCTCACACCACCTTATTGCTTTTATTTCCTTTGTGCTGGTTGATCTTGGTACTTATTTAACTTTATTTTAATGGTGTCAGAATTTTCTTTTCCGTAATACTGTTTTTTAAGGCTGGTTTAAGAGCAGCGCATGTGCCATTGTTAAAGTGACTCAATTAAAGGGGAATTCATGAGCTATTGGAATGTGTAGCAACAACTGAATTAGTTGTTTTCAAAGTTTATCAGTCTCTTTAAAGAAAATGGAGCTTCTCAAATGAGAGTCCAAAAACATAATTTCTTTCTATAATGGAAATGAATACCACTAATTCCAGTGCTTTGTTTCTGAGTGCTTGAAACTGCTTGGCTGCCTGCAGGAGCAGAAGAGCATGTCAGCTCTAGAAGACTCAGGCAGAGAATCAGGAGGCAAGAACCCGCCTTTCCACTTGCATTGCTAACCTCTAACATGACTTAATGGCTAGAATTTTGTTACCTTTGCATCCCTGCAAGCACCTGTATCAGTACACATCACTGGAAGGATTCTGACAGATTGCTTGCATGTCTCTCTCTGTTTTAAACTGCAAGTGATAAGCAAATACTGGTGCAATTAAAAACGTGCGATTTCCCATGTTAATTTTTTAAAGTTATCGTTTCATGTTTGCACTGTTACTGTTTTTCAAGGCACTTGTCTTTACAAATCAGTTCAAGATAGTGAACAGCAGATCAGAGGCTCTCTGCTTCTCTGAGAAGTAATTTCAGCTTCTAAGGCACTGAGGGAGCTGGCTAAAGGCTGGTTATGTTGGAATCCAGGGTTTTGACTGGCATTCCTTACTTTATTGTTTTGCTGCTGTGGGAGCTGTAAGGCTTTCACTGCTCTGGATTTGGTCAGAGTTGAATTTCAAACCAGTGCTGTTCCTGATCTTCTCCAGCTAGTGAATGCTTATGTGATGACAAGCAGAGAACCTCCACTAAACACTGCTGCCTGCAGACTTCTGCTGGACATCATGCCAGGACTGGAAACAGCTGTTGTCTTTCAGGAAAAGGTAAAATCTGTACTAAAGCTTGTGTTTTAAGCTTGCTTTATTTTGCCAACAAGCCTTCCCAAAGGAGAAACCAGTAAAAAGCCATATTGAAATCCTGTGCCTGAGAGTCACTCTGTTCAGTCTTTCTAATGGTTTGGGGCTTTTTACTGTTGGTTTGTTCAGTTAATCAAACCTTGGGTATTTCATAGCTTTTTAAAGTGTGATGTGACTGATTTGGACAGAGGAGCTGGAACTTAATGTAATGTTTTGGGAATTGTTATAATTGAGATTGTTACTTTATAGGCCTGTGAATGGAGCAGGCTGTATAGAACATGGAGGACTTGCTCAGTAATCCCCAGCGCTGGCAGAGCGATTGCTCTCCTAGAGCTAAGTGATAAGCAAGTCATACTTTAACTAAGCAGTCTAAAATCCACAAGCTTTGTGGGGATTATCTGGAACTGTGATGGACAGCTGAATCAGACTTCTGCATGTTGAGTGAGTTGTTCTGAAGGAATGCACACAGAGTGAAAAGTGAGGAGAAAGGGAATTTCACTCAAGGCACTGTTTCCTCATCTGTAAGAATTAATGTTTTTCTGAAGTTTGGAAATGAGGTAGTGCTTTATATATAAGTTCTAAATTAATTTCTCTACTCCTGGAAATATGCATATGAATTCTAAAGCATGATAAAAGAAAAGAATAATGTGCTGCCTTTGTGAAACATTTAATTTAATTTGAGCTCTTTGTGATCTGTCCAAAAGCTCAGGGTGGGAAGACTTGATCAAAAAACAATTTAAAACTACAACAATAGTTCCCTGTTTGAGGAGAATATAGCTATTTCCAGAGACCAAAGCTCTCTGTAAACTGAAATGAAATTAAGTTTTGCACTTAGGGACATTTTTCCTTTTGACTTGAAAATGTCTAGAGCTCTGTTGTGGCACTGGAGCTCCTGAAGGTAGGAGGCTGTGGGAAGAGAGTGTTGTTCTTGTCACAAAGAGGCCCTCTAGCGACCAAGGGGTTTCACAGCTCATCAGTCGGAAGTTTTTTTCTATTACATAAGAGCAATGAAATAGCAATGCAATTATCTTTAAATATATAACTCTAGAAATATGTAAGTCGAGAGTTTCTGTTAAAATATGTCTCTTTGTTATTACTTTTCACTGATCTTTTATTGTATTGTACCTATAACTGAAATTATGTGCAAGATTTCTGCCATAATAATAGTTCATTGTTGTTATTTCCAAATCCAGTGGCAATTAAGAGGAAACAAATTATCTTCCATTATAAACATCTTTGTAATTGTCTGTTTTAAATTTGGCCCAATTTCATTTTATTTGCTATAAGTTCAACACAGATTCTTTGAAATTTGCTAAATTGCTAGCTATTTTCTATTATTAAACTGACTGGAATTTGGGCTTGTTTGGACTAATTCCTAGCTGTAGCGTTTTGCTGCTTCCTAGGAAGTACTGGCCCCTTTTTGCAGGTGTGCAAATCCAAGCATCTGATGCCTGGGCATAGTTTCATGCAGCTTAAAGTTTTAGATCTCTCCCTCCAGTTATTTTTATTCATTACATGCTTGGTAGAAAATCCAGCCTGGTCATTACTAGAGGTGAGAAAACTCTTCCCAACAGGTGCTTTCACTGGTACTGAGAAGTTAAAAATGGAATACAACTGTTAGAACTGGTTTCTTGTTTTCTCCCTTTTAGGAAGGCATTGTTGAAAATCTCTTCAAGTGGGCACGAGAGGCTGATCAGCCACTAAGGACATATGCAACGGGACTGTTGGGAGGAGCTATGGAAAACCAGGACATTGCTGCAAATTACAGGGATGAGAACTCACAACTGGTAATGATCTCTCAATTGCTTTCCCTTTGTGGAGTACAGTTACCTGTTTACAATTTTTGTTTACAGGGAGCTCACATTCATGGATTAACATGAGTCTTACAGTGGTTGTAACGCTGTATGTAAGAGTCATGGTTTCCATCTTTTCCTGGCTGAGTTGGAGCACGCAGTCTGATTATTCTGTTAACAGCAGTTGAATTCAAAATGCCAATGGAAACCTAATAAGTCAAATACTTCACGTTTTAATGAGGCTTATATTCAAACTCTCCTTAAAGGAGAATTTTTAGAAGCTCTGCATCGGTAACTACTGCACATTGTGATTTGCCCACCAGACAGAGGTTTTAAAATAAAAAGTAAGTCAACATGGAGACAGCTATGCTGAGATGGTGATGACTTCTCTTCTAAACATTCAAAGCATGACCTTTGGTTTTGTGGAACTGCAATTTACCAAAGTTGCTGCTTCCAAAGGGAATGTTGCTTTTACTTCAGGCTGGACAGCAGTGGTGGAAGGATGCTGCAAGCTGGTGTGTGCTTCTGTTAGCACCAGTATAGCTCATCTGCTCCTAATGCCTTTCCAGACACTTCCTTCTCACACAGGAGACATGATGCTGATATTTTAGAGTGAAAGTAACAAAGAATTAAAGTAGCAAAATGGATTTGAATTCTCTCACTCACTTTGAAGTTGTTATTTCTTTGGGCAAATATACACCACGACATACTTAGCACTGTATGTTGTGGAGGGGTTATATGATGATAACAAAAAATACGGCTGAGGTGAGTTCATGATCAAAGCAAGAAGTGTGTTCTCATGAATGCTGCTTTTCTGAAACAGGTGGCTCTGGTGCTTCGTCGACTACGAGAGTTGCAGGTCACTGAAATGACCACAAAGCAGGAAAACAAGCGCCCCAGTCCTCGGAAAGTGCCATTAGATCCTCTGCTGCCCCTCGATGAAGAGGCTGTGGATATGGATTATGGGGAGATGACAGTAGACGGCGAGCAAGAAGTTTCTGGTGATATGGAGATCTCCTTTAATCTTGATTCAAGTCATAAGACCAGCAGCAGAGTAAACTCTGCTGTAAAGCTAGAAGATGGAGGACTGAGAAAAAGCAAATCGGGGAAGCAGCACGAAAGAGACGGCTTCCGGAAGGCCAAGCAAAAGCTGGGCTTCTCCACCTCGGAACCAGAGAGGATCTTTGTTGAACTGTCCAACAGCAGCTGGTCAGAAATGTCCCCATGGGTGATTGGCACTAATTACACACTTTACCCCTTGACTCCTGCCATAGAGCAGAGGCTGATCCTTCAGTACCTGACTCCCTTGGGGGAGTACCAAGAGGTAAGCACATGAAGGTGGGAGTAAGCACTCTGTGCTCTAATTCTCTGTACAAAGCTGAGTGGAGTTGTGGGGGCAAATTGGCAGAACGGTTATATCACTCTCTGATATTTCCTGTCATGATTAAGACTGGTAACTTTTCCTGAGTTGTTGATGACTTCTAAATTGATGAAGTCAGTTTGAATATTACTTGGTGAGTAATACTCAACAAACCTGAACCTAGCAGATGTGTGGTCTAGTAGTTGGAGCATGGCCGTGGGGATTTTGTCCCATGTTCCTGCTAAATTTGGTGCTTGCTTCCTTGAAGCTTTGTTTGAAATGCAGACATTTTTCCTGTTTCCTATGGGGGATATCATAGATTCCTTCAAGTAAAAGTCTGAGGAAATAATTAGCTCAAAATTCTAAATGAGGTGGTTTATGTAACCTCCGTAGCAGTTCTGAGGAGAAGTGGCAGGGCCTGTGTTATGCAGATGCATTTGAAAATAGATATTGCTTAAATGGACAAAATAATGTGGCTGTGTAGGATTTACCAAAATATGTTTCCATGTTTCTTTTTTTCCCCTTCCCTTTTTTTTTGTGGTTTACCTTAATTTGTAACAGAACAAAGCAACAGTGTGTTGCTTTGTGGTAGATGTTACATGTGTGCACATGTGTGCCTTGTTTCTGTGAGAGCCAGAGAAACCATTACCCCTAACACCCTGCATGCAGACTGGATTGCTTCATATGCCAGCAATACTAGGCTCTAAAAGTAGGAGTTACTAGCATAAAGGTGTTACAAAGAATGATGCGAAGGGTTTTGGTCTGTTGCCCTGCTCTCCTGTTTTTTCTGTTCAGTTGTTGGGTAGTTGTCTTTGCACAGATGGAAGGTGGAGCCTCTCTCCAGGGTATCTGTGTGGATTTCCATAGCCGCACTTGGAGGAGAGTCTTAAGATTTCTGTGTGGCAGCTGCCATGCACCTTGCTGCAGTCAGCAGATGTATTACAAGAGGTCTGTTAACCTTTATTGCTTCCTATGGATGGAGCTGGTTACCTCTGACCTCTCATAACAGGTATCTGCTAATAGGGGAAAACTGGGGGTTTGAGAGAGTATAAACCAAAAGAGACCTTGTAATTCTCATGAAACATTCAGCTAGTGTCTCGTTTTTATTTTTCTCAGCTGCTTCCCATCTTTATGCAACTGGGATCAAGGGAGCTGATGATGTACTACATTGATTTGAAGCGAACTAACGATGTGCTGCTGACTTTTGAAGCCCTTAAGGTAAATTGCTTTTATAATATATAAAATATACTGTAAACATTGTAAAGACATATGCTTGCTATGTGTCAAAGGCAAGTGCTCATCTTCTTTAGGCTGGTGTCTTGCAGCATTCCCTGGATTGGAAGAGACTTTCATTCAACTTTGAATGCATTGTAGTTTTGGCTTTTTAAGTGTCAAGCACTTAAAAAACAGGAAAGGAAGGAGGGAATAAAAATAACTTAATTGTGCAGGAAGGGTCATTAAGTTCACCTTTCATCTACCTATTTGAAGATTATAAAAATTTCTTTTTCTGCCAAATGATTGTGTTCCTGCTGCCCTTAGATGGCATTTCTCAGTTATTCCACTGCCTACCATCTCAAAGGACACTTGTGAGGGGTAAGAATTATAAACATCTTACTCCCAAAAGCCCTGGCATGACAGCTCTGAGCTCAGTGATTTAAATGCTAGTTTTGTGTGAATGGTCTTTAAGGTTACCTCCCCAAAGTAAAAAGCCACACAAAATAACTGTATTCAAGCCAAACCTGCAGTGCAGCAGCACAAGTTAAACTTTTCTATGCATTCTTTCCCTCTTTCACAATAACTTCTCTGCCTCTGATCCTCCAGAGTCTTTCCCTCTGTATCTTTGTCATTTGTCTGAGAATTTATTTGAAGGAGCAGTGTTCCTACAGTAGCTGTAGGTTACTTAAGCTGGGAGTAGACTGTGGTTTACAGTGGCTCTTGCTGTTTCCTCTTAAGGTATAGATAATACTGAAAAGCAGTGTGCAGTACACTTCAGTGCAGCTGCAAGCTTCCCTTTAATTGCCTTTGCACCTCATTTTGTAAAATTCCTTGTGTCAGCAATGTGTCATAATCAAAATATGAATGGAAATTTAAATAATTAGTAGTGATAATAGAAGGTGAGTGAATTTAAAGAGCCTAGAAAGACCTTAAGGCAGCCTAATGGATAATTTCAGAGTTACTCTGCTTTTCTTGTATTTCTTTTGCAAGATATGTAGAAAAAAGCGGTAATGCCTTTCTTGGTTTTGTTATTGGGATAAATACTACATTCTGGATTAAATGTAATGGGAGGAGGAAGTGAGGTGCACAAAACCCAGAGCTGTTACTTTTTCTGCCATCTCTTTTTCTATGGAATGGGAATGGAATTAATGAGGAGTTTGAAGATTCTATTCTAATCTGCTTTTGTGATTCTGTAGCATTTGGCATCACTGCTGCTGCACAACAAGTTTGCTACGGAGTTTGTTGCTCATGGAGGAGTGCAAAAGTTGCTGGAGATTCCTCGTCCTTCCATGGCAGCAACAGGAGTGTCCATGTGTTTGTATTACTTGTCTTACAATCAAGATGCTATGGAGAGGGTAAGAGTTGTTCTTGTACTGTAACTGCAGTGATTCCCATCATTTCTCAGTGTTCAAACAGTGAATAAACATCTCCTAAGATTAAAAGCAATTTTAAATGGATGATTGGTATATGCAGAGACACTAGGAGGTATATGAATAATAGTGTATTGTTTCAAGCTGTGTATATGAATAAGAGGGTTTTGGATTTCAGTTCCTAGGGATTTAACTGAAGACCTTGTCACCATTGTAATCACCTTTTTCATTCTATTCTTCCCTCTTTCCCTCAAAAAATCCCAACAAAATCCTCCTCCACTCTCATTTGCCTTTCTTTTCCTGTCTGTTCCAATGGACTACTACACCTGAGATTTTCTCCATGTATGGTTCCAGATGTTATCCCCAGTATGTTGAGATACCAGGTAGAGCTGGTGTTTGTGGTACATCTTGGATTTCAGAGGAAGCCAGCTTCAGGGCACAGTCCCTTGTCAAGTGGTCCATGCCAGACCTCAGTTCTGAAGCTGGTAGCACTGTGTTCTTTGAGAACATCCAACACCAGCAGAGAAGAGATGGAGAACTCTGAGTGCCAGTGCTTCAGCTCCTCTTGTCACTGACCCTGACAGAGATTTCCAGTTCCTCCTCAGTAGAAGTAAACAGGCAATTGGAAAAGTGCAGTTCTGAGCTCATTGTCTGCACATCTCGGAAGCACAGACTGAGAACAGGAAAAGACCAGCTCAGTTGTCTCTTTCCAGAGAAAAGTCAGACTTCAGAGTTGCATTTGACAATCCTTGCAATTCATCTAGGCTTCAGTGCTGCTAGAGTTTGCTAGTACCTCAACGTAGCATATGGTACTTGGTTGCAGTGAGCAGAATTTGTGTTTGTTCAGTGCAAACTTGTCTGCCTCCAGCAATGTGTTTTTGGATATGTGTAAGTGGTACAGAGAATGTCTGTACATCTCTGGAATTATAATACACTAAGGCTGCTGTATTCATTGTGCTTTGCCAAATCATACTCTTTATTAGTCTAATAGCAGCTTTTTTACTGGTCTGGAAATGGAACTTCTTTTTTCATGACTCAGATGTCCCAAGTCAAGCTGGGAATAACTGATACTTGTCCTCTGCTTCTCAAAGAGTCTTCATTCTCCTTGGTCCAAATCTCTTAAGCAATCTGTTTGAAGTCCTCCTCAAGAATGTTCTTTTCTTTCTAGGTGTGCATGCACCCCCATAATGTGCTTTCAGATGTAGTGAACTACACCTTGTGGCTGATGGAGTGCTCCCACGCCTCGGGCTGCTGCCATGCCACCATGTTCTTCTCCATTTGCTTCTCCTTCCGTGCTGTCCTGGAGCTCTTTGACAGGCACGATGGGCTGCGACGTCTGGTTAACCTGGTAAGGGCTGTGGCTTGATGTAGGGAACAGGGCTTTAGTGGCACTCTGGAAGTGCAACTGTGGAGAGTTTTGTTCTTTTGTTTGGCTTTTGTTTGGGGTTTTTCCTCCTCAATTCCCAAAAGATGGAGAAGTGGGTTGAGTTTTCTAAGCAGCACTCACATGCATAATTTTATCTTTATCATTTTCTTTTTATTATTATGATTTTCTACCCTTTGGGAGCTTTTTTGGTGCAGCTCCTGGGTTAAGCAATACTCATTCAAACAGTGATGGCTTAGTGATAGTCCAGATGTTTCCTACCACTTCACATAGACATTCACCCTGTTGGATGTGGATAAATGCAGCCTTGTTCCAGGAGAGGAATTGCTGTGTGTGTGCACTGCAGGAAACATGGGCACAAGTTCAAGACCCTGTTCATATAGAAAAGCTGCAATGTTTGCAGGGTGTTGCTGTGTACTCCTGCAGCTTGGGCTGTCAAAGTCTGGGACATCAGTGCTGCAGAGTGCAAGCACACCCTGTGGTGCCATACTATGGCTGATAGTACTCAGCACAATCCTGCCTCCAGACCTACACTGATGTGACTTGTTCAGCCTGGAAAAAAGGAGGCTCGGGGTGACCTTCTCACTCTCTACAACACTTGAAAGGTCGTAGTCTGGTGGAGGTGGTCTCATCTCCCAGGCAGTGACTGACAGAATGAGACTGACAGCCTTAAGCTGTGCCAAGGGATGTTTAAGTTGCACGTTGGGAAAAGATTAAGTGAAAGAGTGATTGGGCACTGGAATTGCCTGCCCAGGGAGGTTGTGGAGTCGCCATCCCTGGACATCTTTAAATCAAGACTGGATGTGTCACTCAGTGCCATGGTTCACTTGATGAGGGGGTGTTAGGTCATAGTTCGGACTTGATGATCTCAAAGGTCTTTTCCATCTGTGATTCCTCTCTTCATAGATAGTGAAGGAGAGGGCATGGTTCAATTTAGGCTGTTCACCCATGCAGAGACAGTTTTCTGTTCAGACAGCCCTTGTCAGCTCTCAGTGTGCAAAGGCAGCGTGCTTGGGTGTGGTATGAGAGCAGCTGAGAGCTGTAGATGCTTTTTTTCTTGAAGACTTAGCTGATGAAACTTTTTTTCCACACCCCCAACTTCTTTCTGAAGATAAGCACTCTGGAGATCTTAAACCTGGAAGACCAAGGAGCCCTTCTGAGTGATGATGAGATCTTTGCCAGTCGCCAGACGGGGAAGCACACGTGCATGGCCCTGCGCCGCTACTTCGAGGCTCACCTTGCCATCAAACTGGAGCAGGTGAAGCAGTCGCTGCAGCGCACTGAGGGTGGCATCCTGGTCCATCCACAGCCCCCCTACAAGGTGAGGAACACATGGCAAGCTTTTTACCTTGTTGTTGCATTTCTCCATTGGATCAAAGCTGCAGACATATGTAGGTACCCTTTGAAGCCAGTACAGTAGCTAGGCAGGCTGCAGTTGTTTTATTTGGACTTTTTTCCTGTCATGTGGAATGGCACTGTAATAGGAAAACACAGAGGAGCCCTTGAGGTTTGTCTGAATTACATTTAAGGCTCCTGCTGATGTGTTGTAGTACCCTTTCCATCCCTCAAAAACTCCAAAGCAGGTTTTTTTTTTTGATATTTGTGGGGTTTTCTATGCTGTGAATCTCTGAAAGGACAAAATCTGTATGTCCATAGAGGGATGTAATGCTGTTAAACTCAGAAATAAGTTTTATTTGATAATGATAAATGAAGTGTCTTTTGGACACCACTGTTTTTAGAAACTACCTGTGAGATCCAGATAATAATCCATAGTCTTGGCCATGCTTTTTTTTCCTGATTTATCCCTGCAAAACTGGTTTTGTTGGTTTGTTTTGGGTTTATTTGTTGTTTTCTTTTTTAAACTGGATTTTATGGCTGCTGATTTTGAGAAAGTACATTCACCTGTGGCTTCTGATTTAATTTATGATAATTTTCTGGAGGAATTGAAATAAGAAAATATAAGGGAGTTTCTGTTTCTGCAGAAACCCTTTGATTAACTAAAAGTATATAAAGTTTTGCTTTCTCATATAATTAAAAATGCTGAAAGCAAACTTGCTATGAGTTTTTTTTATTCAGTGTGTTTTGTAGTCAAAACTTAAAAACTGTAGTTGAATATTTTTAGCAACCTTTTTAATATTTTAGCATAAGTGTATATTGAATGATGGTCTAGTAACTACTGGATTAGTAGTTTAGAAGCAGAGTAGAATTTTAATTTAATGTAACTTTTCGTCTTAAATTGGCCTTAGCTTTTTAAGATTGTAAAGAAACTTAAAGGATATTATCCTTAAGCTTATTATTGTATTTAATAGTGACAGTTGCTGTATTATTTACAACTGGGGAATAAATCAGAAAGTAAATACTTAATCTGCAAGACAGTGGTAGTCTAATCTTATAGATGCAGTTTTCAGTTAATTCCCAGCAGTAGGGGATTTGATGTGCAAGTTTGTAACCCTTGTGATTTAATGGTGTGCCTTCCCTGCAGGCCTGCTCCTATACTCATGAGCAGATTGTGGAGATGATGGAGTTCCTGATTGAGTATGGTCCAGCACAGCTTTACTGGGACCCAGCAGAGGTTTTTCTCAAGTTGTCTTGTGTACAGCTCATGCTTCAGCTCATTTCCATTGCCTGCAACTGGAAGACGTACTATGCAAGGTGAGCTGTTTGCTGTAGTGCTCGGAGTGCAGCCCTTGTAACTCTCAGGCAGGACATTATTTCCAGATTTTCTACCCTGACATTGTTTAAAAGTGTGTGCTGTTAGGGCCTGTCTTGTGGCTACACAGTACTTATCAAATTCTGGGGAAAGGAGGAGTAAAATTTTAAGGTAGAGAGAGAACCAAGAAATTTCTGAAGAGTCAAAATGCCTCAAGCCTTTGATTACTATGACACTGGTTTCTCAGAAAAGCTTCATCACAGTTCTGTGCCTCTTTCTAGCTGTCTCAAAATTTGTTTGGTTTTTTTTTTTTTTTTTT
>VRYO01000638.1:864763-893527 GCA_009812075.1 Sialia sialis | reverse complement strand
TTCCCTGCCTCCCTCCCACTCTCAGGTTGCACTCTCTTGGGTAGTTTGTGTTCTCCTGTTTCTTTCCTTCTGCAGCTGTTTCCTAATGGCTACCTGGGTTAACTCCTACCTTTCCACACAGGTTATAGCTCTCCTCTTTTTGGTATTTTTCTGCTCTCTCACCTCTTGCTGAACATCCCTTTTCACCTTCCACACACATGCATCTTTCTTAAACTGGTGCCTAAGATGGTGTTTTTTTGACTTATCAGAGTTGTCTGGTTTGCTGCTAAATGATTTCCCTTGACTTCAGAAAACCTTCCTTCCTACTTAACTAGCGACAGATTATTTTGGCCAGTGATGTTTCCCAGCTAAGATGTAGAGTTAGATTAGACTTAGAAGCTTAATTTAGGATGCTTTTGTTAGTAAATCCTAACATTCTTATTTATATAAATACAAAATTGCTGTGATTTTAGGAGCCTGTGAGCCATGTGGGATAATTGTTGGCAGACTGCAGGCAGTGATGACCATGTGAGCACTGCCTTCTGTGGAGACCACTCCTTGTCATTCTAAAATCAAAAGGCACCATCAAATGCAGCAGATGTAACTGATTTAATTCAATTTTATGGTATTGAAACAACTCTGTACATGCACTTCTAAGAAATTCTTCTGTTGCTGTCTTCCAGGAATGACACAGTACGATATGCTTTGGATGTACTGGCCATCCTGACTGTAGTTCCTAAAATCCAGTTGCAACTGGCAGAACCTGTGGATGTGTTAGATGAGGCTGGATCTACTGTTTCCACTGTGGGTAAGCTGAATATTGTCCTAATGACTTACACATTTATCAGTTGCCTTCTGCTACGTGGATTTTGGCTGGCTGACTGTTCCTCATCTACAAGGGTGAGACAAGGGTTAAAATGATTCGTGTACTCAGTTACTGGCAAGGATGCAAATAAATGGGAGAGTGCACTGTGGTTAAAATTGTCACGATTAGCACTGTGCTTGGGTTACCAATTTAGAGACAGCTCTTTCTCTTGCACTTGTTTTCAAGAGCTCATTCAATACAGGTAGAAGCAAATATACTTTTGTAATGGGACTATTAGGTTTCCTCAGTTTCTTACAAATTTAGGTCTCCTGAGGATATGGCATCTGAGAGTAAGGGAGAGGAGCAATTATCACTGCATGAGTTATGCTCTAACTGGTTGCCTCCAGGTTCAGCATGTAAATGAGTGAGATGTGCCTGGATCAGATCCAAGGCTTCTGTTTTAACTGGAGCCTCACTTTTCTTTTTTAGAAAATGAAAATAAAAGGCAAGCAGAATACTAGATATAGGCAAAAGACAATTTCTTTTGCCCAAAAAGTCACTAGGCAAACACCTGTTCTGTGAGGGTTTTGATAATCTGAAGCAGACATGAAACTAACAGGAGTTCTGTGAGGAAAAAAAGTCACCCTAAAGTTTCTTTCTTGCCTGGCTCCTTTTGGAACTTGCAATATGATTATTTTGTCCTCAATGACTTAGTCTCCTTCCTTCCTCAGTATTTACTTTGTTAGTGTGTATACAAGAGAATTGCTCTATACAGTAAGAATCAGAGCGTGTCTGTGCATCTTGCTCTGTCCAGGTACCTTGGATTTTTTTTTACTCCTGGGCTGTGCTTGATCACCATGTCTAAGAGATTGTGTGACATTATCTACTAGTGGGGGGGAGGACCAGAAGTGCAGGAAAACATTTTGCTAGGCAGGTAGAAGAATGCCTTAGACTAGTTAGCAGAACTTCAGGAATTTCTGGAATTAAGGGAAATACCTATTTTCTTTAAATTTGTTGGAAGACTCCTTCACTTGTCTAATCAACTTGTGTAAGATACTATTTAGAGTACTAAAGAAACTACTTCTTTCCCTCACTAGGTATTAGTATCATCCTTGGAGTTGCTGAGGGTGAGTTTTTCATCCATGATGCTGAGATTCAGAAATCAGCTCTTCAAATCATCATCAATTGTGTGTGTGGCCCGGATAACCGGATCTCCAGCATCGGGAAATTCATCTCTGGGACTCCTCGTCGAAAGCTCCCTCAGGCCCCCAAGAGCAGTGAGCACACGCTGGCCAAGATGTGGAATGTGGTGCAGTCCAACAATGGCATCAAGGTGCTGCTGTCGTTGCTGTCTGTGAAGATGCCGATCACTGATGCCGATCAGATCCGGGCACTGGCCTGCAAGGCCCTGGTGGGGCTGTCACGCAGCAGCACCGTCCGGCAGATCATCAGCAAGCTGCCCCTGTTCAGCAGCTGTCAGATCCAGCAGCTGATGAAGGAGCCAGTGCTGCAGGACAAGCGCAGCGAGCACGTGAAGTTCTGCAAGTACGCTGCCGAGCTGATCGAGCGCGTGTCGGGGAAGCCCCTGCTCATTGGCACGGACGTCTCGCTGGCACGGCTGCAGAAGGCCGATGTGGTGGCCCAGTCCAGGATCACCTTTCCTGAGAAGGAGCTGCTGCTGCTGATTCGGAACCATCTCATCTCTAAGGGCCTTGGGGAAACGGCATCTGTCCTTACAAAAGAGGCTGACCTGCCCATGACTGCAGCGTCTCACTCTTCTGCCTTCACCCCTGTTGCAGCCGCTGCCTCTCCGGTGACTCTGCCTCGCACTCCTCGCATAGCTAACGGCATCTCGGCCCGTTTGAGTAGCCACACTGCTGTAGGTTCCACTGCCACCTCTGTCCATGCTCAGGCAAGGCCGTCTGCATCACAAGGTCCACCTGCCCTTCCAGGCCCTTCTTACTCCAGCAACTCTCCTCTGATTGGCAGGATTAGCTTTGTCAGGGAGAGGCCGTCTCCCTGCAATGGCAGGAAAATCAGAGTGTTGCGACAAAAATCGGACCATGGTGCCTACAGCCAGAGCCCAGCTATCAAAAAGCAGCTGGACAGACACCTTCCTTCCCCACCCACGCTGGACAGTATAATCACAGAGTACCTTAGGGAGCAGCACGCCCGCTGCAAGAACCCTGTTGCCACCTGTCCCCCTTTCTCTCTCTTTACTCCCCACCAGTGTCCTGAGCCAAAACAGAGGCGCCAGGCGCCCACTAACTTTACCTCACGGCTGACCCGCAGGGCGGCCTTTCCGAAGTACGGAGGGGTGGATGGTGGCTGCTTTGATAGACACCTTATATTTAGCAGGTAAGGAAGAAAAGTGTTATGATCCCTCTCAGGATGTACCCTGTGCCAAAAAGCCTTACCTGGATTCAGGCTGTGCAGTCCCACGGTGGAGTATCCTTGGAGACAAGAGTTTTCATACACAGTCACAGTGAGAGAGCCTTGGAAGACATTTTTAGTAGTTGTTCTGTTTATCTTGTCCTTAGTGCCCTTAGTACACAAAGCACACTGTCTTTTCAGTAGCAACATTGGCTAATGAAGCTGATAGCTCTTTGTTCTCCTTTGGAAGGTGAGTATGTAGCACCAATTTAATGGGAGTGTAACATAGCTGTGAGGATGGTTGGCTGACAGATGCTGGACAGTGAAATCTATATTTTGTTCTTGCAACTGAATCATTGGCACCACCAGTTGCCTTTTTATGTGGCCTTTCCTGAGGTTAAACTGGAAGGTGATGTGAAGCTTATGAAAATAAAAGTGACACGTTCATGAAAGTATCTTCACAGTGCAAGAAAGCGCTGTCACTGTGGGAAGTTACGATGCCAGGATGGTGTTCGGTTCATGTGATATCTTCTTGTGCTAAGTGTTTCAGAACTGCTAGCTCTCCGTACTTACCTAGGTGTTGACATTACAGGTTTTCCATCAATCCAGATTTGAAGATGCGATCCAAGTGCTTCAGCTTAATGATGTGCTTTAATGGAAGTACCACATAGTGGACAGCAAAACCTGAAAGATTGCAAACACTGTTGTAATACACGAGCACTAATCTTCAAACTGACACTTGGCTTACTCTAGAAGAAAGCTAAAACTTGTACCTGTGTAACCTTTAAGGGCTGGATTTAATATCATCACACAGCATTTCAGTTTTGCTTCTCGTTAGCCATGTCCTTTTGCTTTCTCTAGGTTCCGTCCAATTTCTGTGTTCAGGGAAGCAAATGAGGATGAGAGTGGCTTTACCTGTTGTGCATTTTCTGCAAGAGAGCGATTCTTAATGCTGGGTACTTGCACGGGGCAGTTGAAGCTGTACAATGTGTTCAGTGGACAGGAAGAGGCCAGTTACAACTGCCATAACTCTGCCATCACGCACCTTGAGCCATCCAGGGTAAGGAATCACAGACCTGTTCTGATTTTTTTAGCAGTTCTCACTGCCTAAGCCATGGGATGTTTTGGGCTTTGGGCCCATCTGGATATATACATATGAAATGTCCCTGCTAGCTGGTCTGCAGTGCCTGTCACTGGAGTACTTACAATACTTGGATACTGTGAGGTCTACATTTAGGGTTTTTTCTTCCCAAGATAATAAAGAAAATGCACAGTGGTTGTGTGCCTTCTTAAGAAATTAATATATGTGTCTGGATGTTTAAACCAACTATTACACATTTATATATGTGTGATATAAGATATCAGAGTTTATATATCTTTTCTGGAGAAAGAAAACGGGATGATTCTAGGAAGGAAGAAAAGATTTTTAAGCAGAATGAACTCTCCTAACATCTCCTGACATTTTTGATTGTTCCTATTGTTACCTGTAGTTGTCTACCAAGGTCTTTGTGATACATAGTATTAGGTACTTGGATTTTATCCCTGTAGGAATAGTATTAGGCTTCAAGGTCTGCTCTACAGTTTCTGAATTTATCTTGTAAGTTAAAAGTGTACAGGTAAAATGATAACCTCTGTTTTCCCTGGTGTTCTTTTCCTTTCCTTGACTCCAATCTGGAAATCCAGGATGGGTCTTTATTGCTGACATCTGCTACATGGAGCCAACCTCTGTCTGCATTGTGGGGAATGAAGTCTGTCTTTGATATGAAGTAAGTACACTCTGATTCAGCTGTGGGCTGTGCTGCACTTGGAAAAAACATTTGATACAGGAATAAACTCTAAAACCGAATAGCACAGATCTCAGAATGTCTCTTGTGAAAAATGTGATCCCTTCATGTTTGTAATTTCCCTATTTTATTTGGTACAGAGCAAATTCTAACTAAGTTCTACCTGAAGTCTTGTTTCATGCAAGATGGATGACTAAAGTCACTGTTATTCCTGAAGGCAAAGAAACACGTTTGTGTTTATATTCTCATGTTTGTGAATTACCTTGGCAATCTTTCTGTAGTCAGTATAGAATTTGACTAGCATGGTAGCTTGCATGGTGAAATTGTCAGATCTGGATTACAAACTCTTTAAAATCTATTACAGTATTTACAATTGTTTCTTCCCATGAAAAAGTGGGGTGGAAAACTTCATTTTTAAAAGGTTTGATTGTTGTCTACTTTAGTTGTAAACAGCTGTTTTGGTGTGACCTGTGTGGGCTTTTCTTCAGAGGAAAGGTATAACTCCCTCAGGCTGCAGGTGCTTTAATGTTCACTGTGCCATCCTTTGCTGACTTCTCCTAAGTGTTAAATTTATGGCAGGTTTGAACTTGCTGCTGCAGTATGATGTGGTCAGTGGTAAAGGAGAGAGTTTTCTACATCTCTTCTCCATTGTTGAAATGTGTGCTGGAGCTGCTGGGGTTGTTTGAGTCATGTAGAATCTGCAATTCCTTGACTTCTTTACTGACTGTATCTGCAGGCATTCCTTCCCTGATGACCACTATGTGGAGTTCAGCAAGCACTCTCAGGACAGGGTCATTGGCACAAAGGGAGACATTGCACATGTAAGTACCAGGAAAGCTCATGGAGAAATACAACTCTGTAGGATGCCTGTTAATTGATGTGAGCTCTTTGATGCTCTGTGTAACTGAGCTTCAGAGGAAAGCTTTGAAAGTGTCAAATAACTTCTCCCTGTTCCTGAGGGTATAAACTTTACCACCACAAGCAGTGTGGAAGTGTTGCCTCTGGGCAAGTATCCTGGGCAGTTTTGGATTCTGCTTTGTTTTATTAGTCTGAGAGAGATCACACAGTATTTTTTTCCCTCTGAAGTTGCTTTCTTCTCTTTTTAATAATAATAAAGTTCCACTGCAAACAATAGCTCAGTCAACAGCTGTGGGAAATGACCTATTAGAAGTTTGCTCCTTTTCCCCATCCCAAATTAGCAGCTTACTTTTGGGTAATTTAACTTTACCACTGTATCTTCAGAGAGTATTGTTGTAGTGCTTTGCATGAGTTCCTGCAAATTGGAAAAGGCTTCAGAGAGCTTATGCTGCTTTGCAGTGCTAATTTGCATTTGTTATAGGCCTCATCTCTCTCCTTCTCTTAAAGGAGAATTTGCATAAAATTTTTCCATGAAACATAACTTACTCAAATTATTTATATTTTCACATTTTACTCTGATTTGTTTAAGTAAATTCTCCATTCCTTCCCAGTTTTTGACTTGAATTTAGCTGGAAGTTTGTGCATTGTGATTATCTGGTAAACAGATTTGTTTTCCAATTCTAGAGAATATTTTCCTCTGTCAGTTTGAATAAAGCTAAGCTCTGAAGGATGTTACAGATCAGATTTATCTGAGGAAATGATCATAAACCCTTAGTGCTAGTTTAAACTTTTTATATTCCAAAAGTTTATTGTGCCAAAGCTCAAATTTGCCTTTCTGTGTAAATGCCAGGAATTTTAACTAATTTTCTGTAGTTTCTGGCTTTCCCCCCCCTCCTTCCCTCTGTGCTTTGGAGTTTTAATGTTTGTAAATACCATCTGTTCTGAAAGCAGTTCCATTTCTGAAGTAGTTTCTGGCTAAGTGGTACCTTGTGATTGCAGCTTCCCAGTCCACACCTCATAGTGGGGTTTTTTTATTTGGAACTCATCCTGATTGTCGTGAAATGCAGTTCACCTGCAGTAAACCAAGCAGTGGCCAAAACTTGTGAGGCTTGCTTCCAGCTGTGAAAAACTATTAAAGGGCTGGTAGGAAGGGTTATTTATGGAATGCTGCCACATGAAACAGAAAAGGGAAATGGGGGGATTTTAGGCACAGGTATATTACAAATTGTGACTAATCTTTCTTTTTCTTTTTAATCTAAAAGATCTATGATATTCAGACCGGCAACAAGCTGTTGACTCTGTTTAACCCAGATCTTGCCAACAACTACAAGAAGAACTGTGCCACCTTTAACCCCACTGATGATCTTGTCCTAAATGATGGTGTCCTCTGGGATGTCAGATCAGCACAAGCCATCCACAAGTTTGACAAATTCAACATGACTATCAGTGGTGTTTTCCATCCCAATGGGCTGGAGGTCATAGTCAACACTGAAATTGTATCCTTTGGGCCGCTGTGATACCTGGTACTGGGACTTTAGGAACTGATATGGATGAACGAGTTTGCAGAGTTGTAGTAATGGTCTAATGTGCCACATGTTATGTGTGGTAACAAAAGTTTCTATCTATGAATCAAGGAAGAGTAGGAACTGTTAGGTAGCTAATTTAAATCTAGATTCTGCTTCTGATGCAGTCTAGAGAAAATACTTAATACAAAGAGAGTGCAAGAGAGATTTTTCTTCTCTGATACACTCCACAGCCCATCAGCTCTTGTCCTGTGTCTTATCAAGATCAGCCTTGAAGGTACTGCAGTCACCTCTCATGACTGGGAATGGCATTTTGAGTAAGAGTTTCCTCCTTTTGCTCATATGGAATGGAATTGTAGTGCCAATGTCCAGCTCTGCTTCCCTCAGAAATGTCTATTTGCAGGACAGATGCCATCAGGTTCCTTGAACACAGGCAGTTCTTTGCCACTTCACTGCAAAGGAGGTAGATGTTTTCAATTGTTGTTTGCTCCTTAGCCTGTGTTTTTTCAGTGGGACCTCCGAACTTTCCATTTGTTACACACAGTACCTGCACTGGATCAGTGTCGTGTGGTCTTCAACTATACTGGCACAGTGATGTATGGAGGTAGGACTTCTCCCCTTGCATCACTCTCCTGGATCGCCTCTTGTGAGATTAGTAGATGGTTGTTCAGTGAAATGGGAAGCTTCAGAGACTGAAGCCTTACTGGCGTATGTGAGCTGGATTTTTTCCAGGATGTTCATGCTACAACGTATTGCTGACAAAGACAGTTTTCTGTAACATCAGCAATATCACAACTAATTAGTGAGATTAAAAAGCAACCTATTGTATAATGGCAGATCCAGTGATGCTTGAGAAATTAATTTTGTCTTCTGTATTAAGTTTTGATGATCTGTAATATCAGTAAAGGCATCTCTGGAAGAGTAGATATTAAATGGGTCCTGCCAAGCTCTCATTTGATCTGAAGTTGATTAATGGTAGTGACTAATGGAAGGCAGATTGGTGGAATAATCTTTCCTTGTTTCAGCTATGTTGCAGGCAGATGATGAGGATGACCTTCTAGAGGAGAGAATGAGAAGTCCTTTTGGCTCTTCTTTCAGGACATTTAATGCAACTGATTATAAACCTATAGGTAAGAGAGGAGCCAATAGCTTTATCTGGAGGTTTGAAGGTTTTTTCAAAGTTTGCTTAGTAATATTCACTTCTCCTTTTGCACGTATGAGGAAACAAATTACTATATCCTGTTCTGGAGGAAGCACAGGAGTTGGGTTTAACACTGACATAATTTCAAGTATCATATCCCATTGTGTTACTGCCTTACTTGCTCCTGTTCGGCAGTTCTGGCTTTATTTCCTCTCTTCTTTCCAAGTAAGGCATAATCTGAGACAGTAGGTCACTCGGCTGGGGTGTCATTGCTCTCATTTCACATGGAGCTCTTTTTTTAACTCTTGGAGCTAAGCTAATTGCTGCTGTGGACATAAACAAACGTGGCTTTTGCTGTTGAAGGGAGGCATAGGTCACAACTCAGTCCCTTTGTTGCCACCTATTCTGAAGGATGATCTCTTGTTTCCTGTGCTTAGGGAAACCAGTAAATGTATTATCAAGGGAGGAGTCACTGTGCAGAGCTGGTTAAGAGCTTACATGCTCTTTTTTACAATGGTCTCCAACATTTCAATTCTATATTACAGGTTGAATTACCTACAAACATTCATTTCACTCACTTCAGCTGTTCTTTCTTGTCCCAAGACTGTATTATTTGCTTTTAGATGCTTCTTTTTCAGTAAGCAATGAGTAACCTACAGTTAACCACCGAGTTTGTTCTGTGATATTTTGCAGCTACCATAGATGTAAAGCGGAATATCTTTGACTTGTGCACAGACAGCAAGGACTGCTACCTGGCTGTTATTGAGGTAAAGCAGCTAAAATAAATCCTGGTCTCTGTAGCTGTGGTTTGAATGCACTGCTTGTTGCTTCTTTTTTGGAATTCCTGCTGTTAAATTTGTGTCCTAAGCAGTGGTGGTGTTTTGATGGTGCTAAGGATGCTGTTCATTTTTTCTTCTGCACCCCCTACAGTCTTGTTTGGCTGCCTCTTATTCCTTAAATTTCCAAACATGTTTGCTTCTCTTCTTCAAACTCTTCCCAATTTTAAATTTACAGAGATTTTCTTTCTCATGAGCATAAAGAAAAATGTGATATTTTCTTATTTATGGCAATAATTTCCTATTATTGCAAATTAAAACTATTCCAAATAACTGGGAAATGCAATCTTTCCCACTGAGCTTTTCTGTGAATCAGTTTTACTGTTCCTTGCAAAATCCCAGAAGCTAACGATTTGAAGCAAAAAATACTGAGCTAAACTTTTGTTAGGCATGCAGTTCTTTGCTCCATAATATATTGTCAGAACCCAGTTTCTTGAAGCCTGATTATGCTCATGTAGTGAGTAATGTAAAATCCTGACAGCTTTGGACTCTGTGGACCAGTGATTCCTATAGACCACAAAAGCAAGTCAGGAATTTGTAGCAGGGTGGATTTCATGTTTAACTACTGAAGTTGGAGATGACAAGGAGGACTCTTTAATAGGAGTCACTGGAAATGTTACTTCAGGGAATATGTCAGGTCTTGAAACCACAGAGACTCATTTTTAGTGCTGCTGGTAAATGGGAGGGAAGGATTTTGCAAATGTTGCTGTGACTGAGATCAGATGTAACATTGAATATGAGAGCTGAGCTCAGTTGCTGGGGTTAACTTTGGTGTGGGCATCTCCCCTGCAGAACCAGGGCAGCATGGATGCCATGAACATGGACACGGTGTGCAGGCTCTATGAAGTGGGCCGGCAGCGGCTGGCAGAGGATGAGGAGGATGAAGAAGAAGACCAGGTGAGAAGTATAGCATTAACCTGGGTGTTCAAGAGTAGCTGTTAGCCCTCTGCATGTATTCATTTATTACCCAGAAAGTGCAGAGGCCTCATTTGGCCTCACCTAATGTGAAATGAATGACTTTACTGTCAACGTAAACCAAGACTGTCTGTGCGTAACCTGTGTGAACGGTAACTTTGTGCACTATTAACTAACACCATCATTTGTAGTTTATTTAGTAATTTCTGTAAGTATTCAGTCTTGATCAGGAGCTTTGCTTTTTGTTCTGCTTTTTCTGAAGGATTTCAACCTCCAATATAGACAGTCGTGCTTGAGGCTTTCTTTTTGTCAATTCTAGTTCTTTTATTTGGACAATTTATCACCAATTTCTGAAAGAGACACAGCTTGTGACTAATGCAGTGAAACTCCGCAGTACTTCTACACAGCAAAAGGTTTAAAGAATTTTAAAGAGGGCTGCAGGTTTGCACTGGGATGTGTTGGTTTTCCCTCTCTGATCAGCTCTTTGATCTCTAGAAACTTGACAGAAGAGCTCAGAACAGCAGTAAGTGTCCCTCTCAGGGTGCAGCTGTTAGAATACACAGACAGAATGATTACTACAGTAAAGTGAGAGTTAAAATTCCTCAGCATCAATTTGTAACTTCATGGGTGTTAGGTGTTTTGGATTTTTTTGGACAGGCAAAAAACCTTATGCTTCAATTCCCTAAAGATTTAAAATGCATTATTCTTTGCTCTTTGGTGTCTGCATTGTAGTAAATCATATATTTGTATCTCCTGTAAGAAAAGCTGACTTCACCTTTTTCCAAAGAATACTAGAAGGTAATGCTTTGGTGGGTTTGTTTTGGAAAATTTGAAAAGCTGGATTTGTGCTACCCTTTCTTTCTCTGAGTCTTCCTGTTGCTAGGTTAAAACTTGTACTTTCTAGTTCAGAATGGAGAGCAGTTCTCAGGAAAGAGTTAACTTTCTTTGCAGTGAGGAGTTGTTGTTATTACAATTTCCCTGTAATTCTGAAGATAAAGCAGTAGTTCTGGTTTGGGTGTGAAATGTGCTTTCCTAGCCAACTGAGTGTGCTACAGGGTTGCAGTTGAAGTTGTGGCATTCTTTTGTAATCATTGGTCACTGCTTGTATCCCGAGATTGGATAGATAAGAAGAGTAAAATTTCTTGGGAAGCAATAAAGAGGGAGGAGAGGTGATTGCTGCCTCCTTCCTTTCTACATCCCAGCCATCCCATGCTTGCCATGAGCAATATTTACTATTTCTGTCTCCACTTCCACTGTTTTTCTTCACTTTCACTATATTTTAGTATTCATATTTTCTTTATAAAATCCCCAAAAATAGTTTGTAGCAGAAATGGGTTTTGTATTGTATAATAATTAACTAGCAGCTGTCAGGGCACTGCTTTGCAAAATCACTGGTAAGTGTTGACTTAAGGGAGCTCTGTGTTTGTGCAAGGCAGTCAGTGGTTGCAGGCTGTAGCACCAGGTACCCAGCAGAGATAAGGGATCTGCCACCCATCGGATGTGACTGGGGACTTTCTGTCTTACTAATAGAGGTGGCCCCAGGCAGAATCTAAGTGTGCTAAGAGCTTTTCTGTGAAGCTGATGAAGTGTTCAAAACAAAGCTGCTCCTGGTTTGATTTGCTAAGAGTGATTAGTTGGTATTGCATAACTGCTGCTTTTCATGATCTCCATTTCTGGGGTCCGTACATGTTTCCTAAGCAGCAACTTTGAGATGGTTACAACCAAGTTTCTTTAGTAAGAGAGATTTGGTTTTAACACAAACAACACTCTGAACCCAAATTCAATTCAATGTACATGTATCTGGCCAAACACAAACTAAGTCCCTTGCTCTTTGTCCCACAAGCTGTTCTGTGCTTTTTCTTTAGGTTTGTTTTTGTCTTAGGTTTACGAAATACAGCTTTTGTCTCTGTAGAGACATCCAGCATTGAGCTAAAATGAATAGAGGTTTTCCTGAATAAAGACAGAATCTCTTTGGTCTGTTGAGAGGTTCCCTGATGGAAGGATTTCTGTTTGTGTGCATATCCTCACACATATGTAGGTATTCAGTATTTGCCTAGTTAGTTTCTCTCTGATTTAGCTTTTAAAAGGTTGGATATAACATTTCAAACTTGTTGGAACTCCTCACAGATACTCTAAAATCCCTTCTGGCTTAAAGAGGATGCTTTCTGATCTTTCATGAAAGTGATGGTGGGGGGAAATGCTTATGAATCAACATGAATCTGGTATCTTTTTGGTCAGGGTTTATGAGGCAGAAGCTAACCTGTTTGACCCCTACCTCTTCACACCTTGACTTCATGTATATTTGGATTTTTATATCTGGGCTACATGGGTCCATGAGTAGTTTTTTGCCTGTACAGAAAGTAATGAATACTCAAATAGAAGGGTGGCTTATAGGCAAGCCTTGTTCAGAAGGCATGTGATTCACCATGAAATTGCTTTAGAATTTGTGCTGAGATAAGAACTATATAGAAAAATATCTGCCTGACTTTTTTTATTACCTTAATTTTTTGCCTCACAATGTCAGTTCTGACGAATGTCAGTTGATGGCTCCGTGACAGCTTTTTCAAAAAGCAAAGTCTGAGAGTCTGTAAAATGGATCTAGCAGGGCTGTTTGGTCTAGAGAGATCTTTCAGTTCCTTCTGTAATTTAAGAAACAAAACTATATTATTCCTCCTATCTCAAACCAACCTTATAAGATCAACTGATCTGCTACATAAATTGCCCTCAGATTAAATGATGGGGCTGACACAGTGGCTTGAGCATGGGACTGCTGCACTGAGTGTTTGTGGGTTTGAAATGTTCAGGGATAGCTCCAGTGTGGCCTGGTTCTTCCCTGCTGCTGTAGCAGCCTTTCCAGTGAGATTCCTGGGAGGCTGCCTCTCCCTAGCAATGGCCACTAATCCAGAGCTGCCTAGCCTTGGTAAACAGAACAAATGCTCTGTACTTACTGTGCACTGAGGGAAGGTGAAGATGTAACATGCTTAACAAGAGTCTGTTTGCAAGCTCTTTGGTTGGGTGTTTTACTCCAAAATTACCAGTGTCCCTGCCTTGAACTTCCATGAATTTTGTGAATTATTTCACTACTGGGTGAGTATCCAAATGTGTCCATCAATAATCAGCAGTCTTACTCAAAAGTATTTGCAAAACTTTTCAGCATACAGGGAGATAGGTGAGGATTTCCTTTCTCAGTCTGGCTACAAGATCTTCCTTTTTTTCTTCCTGTATTTGCCAGTGTTCTAATATAACTCCTTCAGTTAGATTAAGTGAAAATAAGTTGTGTGTCTGAGCTACTGATACAGGTCTTGGATCATCTTTTGGTTGTTAGCTTGCTTTTTTCTTACTTATTTCTCTTTCTTGGCTGATTAGTATCCCGTTTTGCTTTTTAATCTGCTGTCTTCTGTAGTGAGGCAGATGAGGAGTTTCAGGGGAAATGGCACATGGCAGCTGCCATGGGCTAGAAAAGGAGACTTCAGAAATATTACGTGCTCAGAAAAGCTGAAACCAAGGGAACACAGAGTAGACTTGAAACTGTGAAGCTGAAGTCTGGATGAGGTGATCTGAGTGGGTTTTAGGATTTTCAGTCTGTGCATTTTTACTTCCTTGTTTTAGCTTTTCTTTCCATGTTAGTTGTTAAAGGCCTGTTTTTTCTCTCTGTGGTATGTGTGGGTGATGTTGCATCTGTAAGGCTCAAGCAGTGTCCTCAGTTATTGTCATGTTCAGAGAGATTTATGGCTTCAGCAGCACATTGCTTCACCTAGCTGTCCCTGTCCTATAAAGTGTGTTCTACTTCTTTTGCCAGACCTGAAGAACTGTTAATTATCCTGCAGTGCTTCTGGGCTATCGAAATGGTTGATGGTAGGTGTGTAATTTGTCTTTTTGCGTTGGTTTAGAAAATTCTAGGTGATGGGAAATAAGTTTTGTTGATAAGGCAATAAAGACTTGAAAGACAATCACTACTCTAAGAGATAGTTTAGCCTGAGTTAAGAGTGTGGTCTTTGTGATCCCAGTTTCTACTTTTATTTTAGGATTCTCCCCCTGTCTGCCTGCAACAGTAATTCCAACAGCAATTCCACTGTATTTTATTGCTGTTGCTTGATATAGGTGGTTTGTTTTTTTTCATGTGAATACTTACTTGCTGGGGAAAGATGCCACAAACAAACCTTAATCCATATTGGCACAAATATTTGGGAATCATCAGACCATGGTGGTGCTTTGCCACTATAAGCTGACTAGAATTATTTTTTTTGTCACCAAGGGACCCTGGTTTGTTTAGGAGCTGTTCCTGTAATATTTGAAGGTACAGTTTGGTTTCAAGTTTTATTCAGGGATAAAATGGTTTACAGAATAACAGCTGTGAATGTCTCAAATGAAAATAAATGTGGCTATTGCACACTTTCAGAGAAATCTTGAAGCTTAGTGGCAGCTGGAAAGGCTGCGTAAAGAGTGGCTTCTGTCAAAGACCTTTTTATATAACAGAAACATCTTTTGACCAGGCATCCTCCAAGACAGATATTTAAAAGAATAGTGCTTGTACTTTTTACCACATTTTTAGATAGTAGCAAGTAACTGTGACTGCTTTAGCCTATTCTTCTGTTTCAGAATCTATTTTCAGTAGCTCTCAGGCAGTGCAAGCAGAGGAAATTCTTGGAAAGAGAAAAGTATTTGGAGTTTCCAGAAGGGCAAACTTAGTATTATGGAGTAAAAAAGCTTCAGCAGAGATAAAAACATATTCTGCCTGTTCAGTGACATAAATCAAAGATGTCCTTCCTCTTGCCTAACACGTTTCTGTAATTCCCACAGTAGTTGAGATCCAAGTAAATAAAAGCTGCCTCAGCTGTGATGAGAAATGCCAGTCAGAGGCTTGAGAAAATAAACGAAAAAATTCTTCTCCATAGAGAAGGGAGTTGCTTTACTGTCCAAATTCTTAATTTCCTTTATGTATTGTTCTTTGTCATAAAATTAAAGGAATGAATTTATTTTTGTGCAAGTGTGAGATCAGTGAGAGGAAGGAAAAGCATATTGAGAAATTGTCTAGTTCTGTACTCCCTACATTACCTCTGAGCCCTGCAGCACAGAGAATATTATAACAGTCACCTTAGAACCCCTTTATCCCAAGCATTAAGGAAGGTACCATCTGTGAAATGGTGGCTTGCACATGCCTCAGAGGACAGTGACTGGAGCCAGGTTGATTATCATGAGTTGCAGACAGATTGAAATGGAAACATTTCATAGGCAAAACCTGAGTTTCCTCAAAAGAGCCCTACCTGAACCTCCCAATCCATGTGAGGCCCATTCCCTTAAAGCTTTTGTTTGTCCATATCATGGATGGTTTATCATTCATCATAGGTCATTGCTAGACAAGCTGAACCTACTTACACAGACTGAGAGATTAACTGCTTTTTATTTCTCCACTCCATGTTTTGCCTCTGTGACATTCTGTACGCTGTGTGCTGTTTCCTGTTTTAAATCTGCACATACCTACACCTGCATAGAAGCCTATGGTAAGATTCCTTGCTTGTTACATATGGTAACTTCTGCACCTTCCCAGGCTTCTATATTTTTAGCTGTGTGACTAATGGCTATGAAGAAGTAGAAATTCTAACCCTGAAGTAGCCAAGAAGGTAAAAGTAGGTGCAGCCCTGTAGTCTGAAAGAGATGAATACTTGGAATTAATTTACTGGTACATAATAGGAATTATGGGTTTGCTAGGTGAGGGGAAGGATGGACAGTAGGTAATCTAGGATATGAAAATCCTTACGTGCTTGACCAGGCAGTCTGTTGGCTATATTTAAGTTTTTTCCACTATCGATTGTCTGGGAGTGTTAAGAAGTGGTTGGGGGGAGGAATTGGATAGAAACTCTTCAAGTGACTGGAAACCAGACATTGTCAGTCTTGGGAATTGCATTGCAAAGGCCCAGAATGTACCAACATGGTACTCAGCAAAGAGTACAATTGTCAGAAGATATGACAAGGGTATTGTCAGTGGAGAAAGATAAATTACGAGAACAAGGAGAGACTTAACTCCTCTGGGTGAAGTATTCTTCAGTACACTTGTATTTGAACAATGATCATATGTCCCTTTTAATGAAAGCAAAGCCCCTTCCCAAGGCTGGCAATGGGGAATAATTAAAATGTGGAAGGGATCAGATTACTCAAGTTACAGATTTGCTCTAGGAGAAACTTGGGGAAGGAGGATGAAGTAAGCTAGTGGGCTGTTTCCTGCAAAACCAAATAAATTACCAAACTAATGAGACTATGGGAAACATTAATTTCTTTAAAAAGAAGACAAACCTAGAGGAAATAACTTCTGGAAGCAGATGTTACCAGCAGATAATTTGACTTGGCTAAAAGTAGCCAGAGTGAATTAAATAGGAGCTGAAACATTTGAAGTAGTGGGAAAAACCTTCCTAACATTGATTAGCTCTTCTGCAGGTAGCAAAAAGATGAAAATAAGAATAGTTAGAGTAATACCATCTAGCATGATTCAGACTGCCAGGTGCAATAGAGGTGGTGTTTTCAGAGGGAGGAGGTGTTGCTGGAAAGCAGCTGGAGGTGAGAGGTTCTGCTCTGGAGGTGCTGATGGGAGGTGAGCGGGGGCTGGGGAAGGAGTTCATGGAGCAGTCCCAGAAGCTGGGCAGAGCTGTTGATGTGCTGCTTGGTTTTGCACTGTGAATCAGCTCCTAGTAGAGAAAGAAAAAGTCTATGAGGTTCAAGACAAACAGATGAAGCTTTTTAACAGCTGAAACAGCTGTCAAATAGGCAAAAAATCAGTGACCTGCAGATCTCAAAACTCAACATTTCCAACCCAAATATCAACAATTGAAAAAGACCTAGGGGGGTCTTCCTTTGGTGACTAAAGGCCAGCCTAGTGTAAATTTGAGAGATTATATAATCTAGAGTGGAGAAGTCTCAAATTCTGGTCACATGGTCATAAAAAACTTTTGGATTCAAGAAATATAAGAAAGCTCTATAAAAATGTCTTGACAGTACTTGAAAGCAGGCTGGTGTATTTTTATATACCGCAGATCTGCAGTGCTGTAAGTCATACTTCCTGGAAGCACTTTGTTCATACACTAATTTAATGTTAGAATACGTTACAGAAATACGTTAAAACCAAAAAGTTAAAGTTCTGCTTAGCTAACATGTAGTTTGCATCAGTTTGAATAAGTGAAGTACTGGAGTTTTCTAAGCCTTTGAATGATTTTTAAGAGATGAACACCAGTGAGTATATCAAGTATCAATAAACTTTGCTACCCAAAAAGGACAAATTTGTGAATTTTGCAGATGCAAGATGGTTGGTAAAGGGGAATGGTAAGAAAGCTGATGATGAAAGCTTATGAAGTGTGTGCCAACAAGCATCAAAACAATATGGCAGAAAACACATAATGCTCGAACAAGTGCAAAGCCTCTGAAAGGGCTATAAAAACTGGTAATGTGAAGAATTAGGTCAAGTAGGTTTTTTTGTTCCATGCAACCACCCCAGTATCTGCCATTCATTATGGGATATTGTTTTGTTTTTTCCTTTGGGGGTTATAAGTGGTAAATTTAATTGAACCAAATCTACTCTGTTTTCTGGAAGCAAACTGCTAGTAGAATTAAGTTACCAGTAATTTGCTTTGAGATGATCTCAAGATAGTCCTTTGCTTGTAATCAACTTTTCTGATTCTCTAAGTTTATGTTCAGGTTTTCTTGTACTTATTACATCTCTGTAAATTCTTCTTACACAAACCTGATATGGTTTGGTCTTTCTTTGTGATATGGCACAGGTTTTTTTTCCCAGCTCTTAGTCATAGTGCTTGAGTCTCTGGGGAAGGTGTACATTTTCTCTCTGTGTAGGGATCCCTTACATGAGACAGTTGTGGTGTCTCGTGAGGATTCAGCCTGAATGTCACTTACATGTGGTGGTGTTAGACTGCACCTGGCACTGTCTCAGCTGTGTCTTCCAGGGCTTGGATTTGGGAGAAGCAGCTCTGGGTGCTTTGTTTGGAGAGCTGTCCCAGGCTCTGTGTGTAGCTGTCTGCTCCAGCCAGGAACGCTGCACTGGGCCTGCAAAGCTTCTGCTTGGCTTGACTCAGAAGCTGAGGCAGCATTCATTTGCCTGTAGCTTAGCAGAAGTTTCACAGAGTCCAAGTGCTGTTCGGGTTCTTTAAAACATGACAAGGTACAGGTTTCCTCCTCACTGATGAAGATTCTCCTCTGGAGCCCTGTGATGTGTCACCCCTCCAGCTCTCTAAGGATGTCACTGCCTGTGGCACATGTACCCTGAGTTATACACGGTCTTCTGTTTTACCAAGGACAGGTATAATTTTCATCATATCTTACTGGCCTGAACAATCACCAACTTCAGATTAAGTAGTTTAAACTGTAAAAGTGGAAACACTTCATTTTTTTCTCTTTGTATTTTCACAAATTATTCTTTTTCACTGGTTGATATAACCCTCCAAAGTTAATTTGCAGCTAAATATACAGCCTTTCTGTGTAATTTGGCTCTTACACTTGTCAGCCAGAAGGTATACAACTGTATTTCCTTTCATCCTATATTTGGTTATACTGGTATAAATGCCTTGCCTTAAGCTTGAATTAGAATGTTGATGAAACAGTAATTCAGTTTCCAAGAAATACATTATAGATGAAACATAATCAAATTTAGTAGTTTTGACAGTTTGAATCCTTGTGAAGTGGATATTTAGGAAAAAATGCTTTCAGAAATTCCACAGGTGTGGATTTCAGAATCCTTCAGGTTTTACCTACATGGATTCTAAATGGATCTTGTACACACCATACTTTTCTTCCTAATATCTACAGGTGTGTCTCTATCTCCAGATACTGAGAAACTTCAATAGTTCCAAGATTTTTTGAGTAAGTTGGTATCTCTTTTCTGCTTCCAAGTTTAGACACTTAAAAGGGAAAATAAACTCTCGTGCCTTTCCAATATTTAATCAGCTTTTCAATTCTGAATAGAGTAATTAAATTTAAGACATTGGTCTCTCTGCAGATACTGCATAGAACTAAAAGAAATAAAAATTATTAAGGCAAAGCTTTTGTACTCAATTTAGTACATTTTATGGGAAATTATACCCAGCGTGGCACTGCAGTTTAAACCTGAACTGCAAGTAAGATGTTTCCTCTCGCAGTGTGTACACAATTACGTCTGTTTATTTGAGGACTCATTGACTCAGTGTTGTAATTTCTTTAAATAAGCACTGGCTTTAAAACTGGTTGGTTTTAGTTTTATATTTAATATAAACTCTTTCATAAAGGAAACTGTAGCAACCCATTGCTTATACTGTAATCTGCATTCAAGAACATGGAACTTCTGGTCAGCAGTGAAGATTTGGCTGCCTTTTGCAAGTGAAGAAGCAACACAATTTACTCAGGCTTTTTGGCTTTCCTTATTCCTTTTGCCTCTGACAGATGTTGGATTTGTGTGAGTGTGGTGGCTTTTAATAGCACTGACTGAAGAAAAAGTAGGTTGTGGAGATGACAGTAAAGAACTTTCCTCTGTCTCTTTGGAGTTGAAAATGCAGCAGTCTAAACAGTGGGAGTGTGGTGACCTTGAGGACCAAAGGAACCCTTGAAGTGGGTTGTTAGATATCTATCTTAGTTTTTTCCTAATTTTGCAAAACATGTCTGCCTGAAACAAAGAGGCAATTAGAACTGGATGAGTTGAGAGCATTCTGTTAGAGTAACAGGCTGTGGCTGAGGAGATGTGCAGGTAGAGTAAAGCTTTTCTTTCAGCCCTGGAACGCTCTGGAGCTTGGCTTGTGATGGCAGTTTGTCTGGAAGAAGGGTAGAACTGTTAGAGCTCCTTCCCATTCAGTCTCATCCACTACACACAGATTTCTGGATTTTGTCTGTACAATGAGGAATTAAGTTGTTTTACTAAATGCAAATTCACATGGTTTTAGAAAGATCTTGATCCATAGGTAAATACCAAAGATGAGGCTTCTGAGCTGCCTTAAACAGTTCTGTCATCTGAAGCTGAGTGATTCAGGAATTGGCTTAGGCTAAAAGTATCTTTTCCTACCTTTTGTACCTCATCTAAATGGCAGTGACAGAGACTGATGGTGCATGTGGATTGATGTCAAGTGGAGATGTTGGTCCTTGCTGAAACTAAATCAGTTTGCACAAGACTAGCAACAAAGTCATGAATTAAGAGGTCCTACTGCTTGTCCATCTCAAGGGTGCATCATGGTGAAATGTTAGTGGCCAGTCTTGGAGCAGAGATTGAGCCAATGGTACCTGTTTGCACCAGCATTTTGCATTTAAGATTTGCAGGTCTGCAAGTGATCTGGCATGTGTGATATTCTGAAGCTTTGGAGAGAGTGCTTAGATGGGTGATGGAAGAGTTTGTAATGTCTGGCTGGATATGGGGAGAAGTGAAAACTATAGGTTTTCTTTAGTTACTGTTACTCCATTTTACATTTGTCTTAATGTCTGCAATGGACTATTTTTGCTGTCTTTATAGGAGGAAGAGGAGCAAGAGGAAGAAGATGATGATGAAGATGATGATGACACAGATGACCTGGATGAACTAGATACAGACCAGCTGCTGGAGGCTGAGCTGGAGGAGGATGAGAACAATGAGAATGCTGGTGAGGATGGAGAAAATGACTTTTCTCCCTCTGATGACGAGGAGATTGCCAACCTCCTGGAAGAGGGAGATGAGGGTGAAGATGAAGATTCTGATGCTGATGAGGAAGTTGAACTGATACTTGGAGATAGTAAGTGTGTACCCACCTTGGTGACCTTGTCCCCTGCTTGAGGTCCTGACAAAGAGGCAACATCTAAATTTCCCTTACAATGACTTAACCGACTTTTCCCTGGCTGGTATGAGTGACAGGCCATCATCATGGCTGTTCCCCAGGGGCTTCTCTTAGTAATCTGCTGGTAAAAACAGCTCTTATGTGAGAACAACTGTGCATTCTGGAAAAGGAGGCATCTCATTTCTTGAAGTGCTCCCAGGTGTGTGTGTGTGTGTGTGTGTGTGTGTGTGTGAAAACTCCATGTGAAGAAGCTTGGTCTGTTTGCCTGTCCTCCCCTTCAAGGAGACACAGGTTTAACTCTTACCTCACCTGTCCTCTCTGCCTCGTGTGAGCTTCTGAGGGCAGAGAAGCTTCTGATTCTTGGTTCTGTTCTTTCTCTTCTGTAATTGCTTGAAGTGCAAAGCCAACATAGCCAACATGGCATTTCTGACTTCACTTCCTTTATTAGACTATCCTGAAGCTAACATAACTTTTCGGAAACAATTTAAATTGTTCTCTTCCTCGTTTTTTATTTCACAAATATGGTGATTGGAAAACACGAAGTGTGTGTATGTGTGTTTAGAAAGGTCTGAACTCTTTATGTAGCAATAACATTTGGAAAAATGGTTCACAAGAAAGAATGTGAGTAGGATAGCATCAGGCTTGGGATTTGCGGCGCCAGGTTCTGTTCCCTTTATTGCAGGACAATTTTTGAGTATGTGCAGCCAAACCACTAGTTATTTTTAATTTTCAAGCTGTAATAATGGATACAATATAGTTACCTTAAGTTAAAAGGTTGGTAAGTATGAGTAATTACAATGTGCAGGTGTTTGAAGCCCTGCAGTGATAGATTGATTCCCATCTCAGCTCTCACATCAGTGTTCCCTGCCAATGAGCTGGATGATGAAGCATGCCAGGCTCCTCCTGGGCAGTGATGTGGCTGGCAGACTCGTCCATGTCTCCTGTGGCAGTGTAGCTCAGTCATTTCTAAGGATGTGGCCACATGAGGTTGCCAGAGTTGTTCTGTGGGGTCACTCTGCTGTTCTCTAGAAGGAAATAGGTTTATACTGTAGGGCCATAGAGGATATTGGCACAGCTCAGTCATTAATAGCATCTTGCAGTGCAACATTTTGGGGTTACAGGGAGCCTCTGTGTCCTAAGAGTGGACGGGATCTTTGTGACACAACTCCACTTGGATTTCCTCAGGGAATGCAGGGCCAGAGGCTCTTCAGAGAGTGCCTGGGGTGCTGTACCTTGAATTGTTCAAGGGGCAGAATGGCCAGGACGTTCAGGCCATTTCAGTAAGTCTTCCTGGAACAAACCAGGGGCTACTTGGCAGAAATTTCAGGCATGCTCTGCAGAGCACTGTCATGAAGTGTACATCTGTACATCATTTATGGATAGAGCTACTTGAACAGAGCTTTGATCTGTATGGCTGTGGAGCTGCAGCCAGCCCATCTTGTGGCTGTTAGGTTGCTTAGCAGCAATTTCAAACTCAGAGCAGGAAGTGCAGCTCTGCCAGGCTGATGCATGCATGGTCCTTAATGAGTTTGATGAGTGAGGTTTTGTGGCAGCTTCCTTTCTCTTTTCTACCTAGCAAAGAGCAATTAAAATTTTCCTCTGCTTATCCTTGTTCCAGAATTAAAAGTTGTAGTGGCACTAGCAGTGCATGGGCACTGGGCATGGGCTGTGTTTAGGGAGTTTCCTACCACAGATTCTTGCTGTATTGTACATAACATCCAGTGAGGGTTTCCAAAGCAAAATGTCAGAGAACAATTGAAAAAGGGGAGTGAGTGGCATTTGTTCCCGTGTGCTTTAGAAGAGGTTCTAATTCCTTTTTTAAAACAATCCATGGAGAAACTTTTAAGTGTGAATTTGCCTTCCTCCCCCCTTTTACCGCCTTGGGGATATTAGATTTGTTTGTCAAAGCAGCTTATGCATTCTGGTGGTCTTTCAAGAGCTTGTTCCTGAGCCAGGTAGGTGTAATTTTTGAAATACACATATGACATAGGATGGAAGAAGTATATAGAATTGTCACCAGCAGCATGGCTGACTCTTGATTCTGATTCCTCTTTTCTTCCATAACCCAAAATGGCAACTTCCAGGCAGGTCTGTGCAAACTAACAGTGCCAAGCAGTTAACTGCAGTCAGGTTTACTTGGAGACACAAAGCTCAGAACTGGAAGGTTGTGTGGTGAACTGGGCAATCAATAGTGAGGAGATCCTTTCTCAAAGCTTTCCTCTGGGCTTAAAAATAAAACAACAAAATCCCCCCAAAACTCCAACTTGCCCAGCTTCTCCAGAGTTTCTGGATTTTTATCTTGCTTGTGCTTCTTTCCCTCTTATTGCGTAACCGTAGCTACTGCAGCACTGGCTGGTGTTCTCTAACTGCCCAAGGTGGCTTGTGGCTGTTCTGGGAGCACTGATGACCCCTCAGCTTAGGCTCAGTCTGATGGATGGTAAGATGAAGCATCCCTTGCTGATCACAGTGGAAAGGCAGCTGGCTGATCTTCAGGGAGGAGGGTTGGGGGAAAGGGTTTGTGCCCTCTCTGCTTGCTGTGATTTTTTTCCCCTAAGGATAGCATCTGAGAAGGGGTGAACCTTCCAGAAGGTCTTTCTTACCTTAACAAGCGTTTTAGAGATCCACCATTACTGAGACAGCTAAGTAGAAGTCTTGGTGTCTTTTTTTTATTTTAAACTATTTTTAACACCCAGTTATCTGCTGCATCCAATGAATTCGCGTAAGAAAAAGAGCCAACATCACCTCTAAGGTAAGGCAGGAGCCCTCTTGCTGCCAGAGCTGCTACCACTTCCCTCTTGCACAACTGAGGGAGGAGAGATCTTATGTTTTAAGATACAAAGCAAGTGTGTGTATGTGTGTATGACTGCTTCTGGTAAATCCCCTTCATGTCTTCATTCTGTACCACGATGAAGAAAACCAAGAACAGCACAGTTTGCAGGTCGCCTTTAGGTAGTGACCTGTAGTTAAATTCATTGCAGAAACCTTTGAGTTAGTAGAGGAAGGTTTTGGTTGGGAGTGTGTGGATTGCTTCCACCTTAGTGGGGTCCAGCTCACTGCATAAGGAATTATCTTGTGCACATCACACAGGGCCAGGCAGAAATGACTGCCACATCTGTCCAGCCCCTGGTGTGAAGAGCTGTTGCCCTTTGTTGTGCACAAGAACTTATGCAGGCAGCTCTCTGCTGGATGTCCTCTCCACTTTGTCAGGGGAAAAACCTGCCAATTTATAGGAGCTGCACTTGCTGAAGCCGCTCTCTTTGAGCCTGTGTTGTAAGCAGGGAAGGAAAGCTCTGGTGCAGATTTCCTGGCTGCGTTTGAGTGGCTTGGAGCACTGATGGTGCTGGCTCGAGGAGCTGCAGCCTCAGGCAGGGGTGACCATCTTCTGTGCCTGTGTGAGTGCCTGTGTCACAAACCAAACATAACCCACGTGTCTCCTTTGCAGCCGACAGCTCGGATAACTCGGACCTGGAGGATGACATCATCCTGTCCCTGAATGAGTGACAGCGCCCGCGGGCGGGGTGTGGCAGGAGGAGACCTCCCTTCCCAACAGAAGACCAGAGACCAAATTGGAAACTGACTCTGAGCACCCTAGCCCTGCTTTTCCTGGGAAAACCTGAGCATCTCCTGCCTATCCGCTGTGTTGGTTTGAGTCAGTTTGAGGCTCGGGGCTAAGTCTCAATAAAGAGACCTGGGGTTAGGCCTCGTTTCTCTCTGCCTTTTTTTTTTTTTTTTTTTTTTTTTTTGATTTTTCATTTTAGGCTGAGATGACTCTTCAAGGAAACTTCTGAAGATATTTCACAATATATTTTCTTTGTATAAAGTTCTTTCCTAAAGAACAGAAATAGTTTTATAAAAAAAAAAAAAAAAAAAAAAAAAAGGCAAGTGTTCTAGTAAAGAGGGGAGACCTTTGTATTCCTGTAGTACCTTGTTACCATGGGGTAGGTTGGGGAGAAAAATTGTTTAAAATTAAAAGAAATTAAAATTTATGCAACTAAGTGAAATAAGAGGATCATGGTTTCTGATATTGTTGAGGAGTGAGAATATTTTTATTTTAAATATGATTTTATTTTTAAAAAAGAACTACAGGTGTTATACCTGCTAATGCACCAGTGTGTTCCAGATGCTTTTGTCCTCCAGGGAAGAGCCCCTGGGGTGTTTGCTAATGTCGATTTGCGCTGTGGTGCCAGCTATAGTGGGAGGCTGAAATCCTGGCTGGGCCTCGTCAGAGCCTGGTATTCCTGAAGACATGGGAATCTGGGATTGAAGTTTGAGCCCTTTTTCTCCCCTCTGCCCTTTGTGGTTCAAGTTTTTTAATCTTTCTTTCTTTCTTTTTTTTTTTTTTTTCCTTTTTTTTTTTCTTTTCCCTCTTGTCCTCTGTGTGGAAACTGCAAATTGAAGGCCTTTTTCTTTAATGTAAAGTGTATTTATTAAAAAATGAAATACAAATCCTGTCTGTGTATATGGCTGTGAATTGTAGCCATGCAAAAGTAGTGCTTCATGTAAGAGCCAGCCAGATGTAGCTGGAACACAAAACACAAAAGAAGCACAAAGGAAACAAAAAAAAATATATTTGGGAGCACGGCATGGCTGTGGCACAGCAGCTGTGGGTTCCAGGAATTCTCATGGCATCCTCAGCGCAGTGAATGGGAGCTGTATGATGCCACTGGTGCTGTGGTTGTGTGGGGAAGTGCTCTGGAGTGCACTCTGGTTCAGGCAGGGAATTCTGCATCTCCTGGGCTGTGCCAGGAGCTGGGAGCAGCACCAGCTTCCTCCTGTGGTTTGGCATTGCCCAGGCTGCCCTGTGGCTGTCAGGTGCTCCTGTGGGGGCAGGACAAGAGGCCCTGCCCTCAGAACAGGAGGAAGAAACAGTGGTGGATTGTTTGACTTCCTAGTGTAGACCCAGCTGCACAGCTTGGGCCTGTGCTGTTTATTCCCAGGTGTTCAGATACTATCCACTCACCTTTTAACCCTTTCTCTGTTTTGGCCGCTTTCAGAATAGGATTTGAGGCAGAACAGGGAACTGGAGACTTCTCACTCCTTGACACTACAACCAGTTTTCCACTAAGAACTGCTAATTTTAACTAAGGCTCAAGGTCTTACTGCTTGAAGAGGAAGGCTTTCCTTTTGACCTGAAAGAAGGAATAACTCTTTTTCCCTCCAGCATTGCATCTTACCAGGCATTTGCATTGCACTTACCCAGGGCTGCTTGTTAATAATTAAAAAGAAAGGTTCTGCTGCAACTTATAATGGATAATTGTACCCTATGCAGTCAATAAAGATGAACAAGTGACTACTACAGCATTTAAGACCAGCAATTGGAGCACCATTCTGATTAAATTAGGCGACTGAAAATCAGATATGCCACCCAACAGCTATGGAAGTAGCCTCTGCCTTATCAGAAACCACCCCACCCAACTTCACCATCGAATAATGTGCAGCTCAGGAGGAGAAAAAAAATGAAGCATGTACTCAGCTACCACTCCCAGGGAGATGCAGTGCCAGATGTGCATATCTTGTTCTGGCATTAAACCCCAGCTGTAATTGACTGCATCTGCTGCTGCTGCTTTGGGCTGCCTATTTTGGAGAAATTTGCCAGCTAGTTTTGTGAGACAGAACCAAAACCACCTGGAATGGAGCTCCTGTGTATGCATTTAACTTGAACCTGAGGTGCTGTGAGTATGTGAGCCTCCCTCCCCTCCCACACCTGCCCTAACTCCACTGAGCAGAGTCAAAGAGTCGTTTGCCCGTTACCCTGTGGGAAAGGAGGCAGGGCCTGCAGGTCACCCCCCAGCCCCTGTCCTGGACAGACCTGGCCTCTCTGAACATATATTAGACACCTGGGGAAGCTGCCTGCACCCCATGCTACTGCCTTATTCTGGGGGTCTCACTGAAGAGTTCTGGGGAAGAGGTGACTGCACCAACCTGGGTGCAAAGTGGAGTTTAGAACTGGGGAGACTAAGCAGGGATTATTTTGGTTTTGTTAGGCCACAATTTTGCAGCTGCTTGGGACAGGGAGAATTCTCAGCATTTGGAAAATCACCTGCCACCCTGGCATTATGATTTAATCTATTTAAAAGCATGTTGCTTGGAAAGAATCCTGTAATCTTCTGGAATACTCAGAGCATGTGGCTGATGTGGTGCCATACAGAATTTCTTCTATGCAGCAGTTACAGACCCTGGCTTAGGGGGTGGAAGGAGATTTAAATGTCCTGCCAGCTGGCTAAGACACACTCCTACCTCTTCACCAGAGGAGAGCAGGGACGATGCTGTTTCCTCCCACGATGTGAGCGGATGAGCCCAGCACAGCCTGTGCCCTCCTCATTGCAGCATGGTCCTCATTGCATGGGGACCTGAGTACCTGCTTGGCCCTTCTGGTACACTGCAACTCTTCCATGGAGCACAGCCTGTGAATGCCCTGCCAGCACCCTGGGAGGGAGCAGCACAGCCCTGCAGGGCTGGGGTTAAAAAATGTCCCACAGGCCAAGGCTGGGAGAGCAGGGTAGAAACCTCACCAAGTGTAGCTAAGGATAATGACTCAGGCTCCTCTCCACTAGCTAGCCCTGTTTCAGTAGGAAAGACAGTAAGCAACTGCTGTTGAAGAGGCCTTGAAGGCAGAGTATGTGCTGAATGGATGCTTAGAAGAAAAGATGGGGCACCTCAGGCTAAGCACAAACTCTATCAGACCAGCCCATCCACCATCTCACACCCTGTTTCCCTTTTGAGTTTCAGATCACCCCCAAGGAGCCAGATACCATTACCCTGATCACCTTACTGTCCCACTGTACTGGGCTGAAAGACACCATCCTTCCAAAAACAATCCCCAGCACTGCCTTACCCAACGCCTTTCAGCATCACTGAGGGGCTCACGTCTCCCCATATCTTCTCCCTAGAACTGCTGCCCATCCCAGTTTAAGGCCCAAGTCTTTGATGCTGTAAGATTCACATGCAGAGTTATTTTCCCATAACTGCCAACATTTTTTCAGGCCTGTTTCTCTTGGAATCAGCCTGGATGCCTCTGTAAAGGGAGGGGATAGTGGACTCGGGTCCAGGTTGGGGTCTTTGGCCATGGCACAGTCTGTTAAAGTCATGGTGTGGCCAGCTGGGGAGAAGGAAAGGCTCAGGTCATCCTGTCAGATGGGTGCTGCTGCTTCCCTCCCATGTGTTTTTTCTATAATTCTCCAACGTCTCCTCTACACTTGTTACTTTTGGTAGGAGGGAGATTTGTTGGTCCCACTTGCTTACAACCATCAGCCATGTCTCTGGGAACAGAAATCCCATCATTCAGATCTCACCCAACCATTGTCTTCTAAACAACCCCATACTATTATTTACTTATTTTACAAGGAAAGTGGGAGATGGGGATTTTGGGCCATTCCTTGGCTTTGCCCAAAAACAGTAGCAGCTTTTATAATTTACTGATTTTTTTTTTCCTTCTCCTTCCTAACATTCACACACCGTAATACACACAAGGCCACACAAGGCACAGCACCACGAGCTGCAGCTCCCTCCCATCACTAGCCAGATGGGCACTTGTTCTGCCACCACCTCACTGCCTCAAGCTGCCTGGACACCTCCAAGGCAGGGAGAACTCCCACAGAAGCCTCTAATCGCTCTAGGGCCGGCCAGGAGGGGTGTTTAATAGCGCTTGGTTTCAGATAACACTGAACCGTTACAATTGTTGACATTTGGCACGGTCTGCATTACAGCAGCACCGAGGCCTCGGTCACGGGGGTGGAGCCCGTGTCCCTCTAACCGTGTGAAACCAGGGCAGGGCAGTGCCACCA
>VRYO01000638.1:784998-863763 GCA_009812075.1 Sialia sialis | reverse complement strand
CAGTGCCACCAGCGCAGTGCCACCAGCGCAGCCTGGCTGCTCTGGGCAGTGGAGCTGTTCCTCTGCTCCCACAGCACATTCCCCATCCCTGCTGTTCCCAGTGGAGCATTCAGCTCCTCTCTGACCCGTTTCTTCACGGAAGATGCGTCAAGTGAAATGCAACCCCCCCCAACTCCAACAAACCAACCCACACTTGTTGATATGAATGACCCATCATCAGCTGATGATGTCCCTACATCTGCAGGGTTAAAAAGTGAAAAATAAAAGCATCGTTAGACTGAGTCACGCTCCCTGCTAAGTAGGTCGTGACACCAATCATACCTAAGAGGAGTTTTAGGGCTTTTGGCAACCCTCAGCAAGTGAGTTGCTGGGTCACAGAGATTGGTGTGAGATAAATCTGATTCTCCCACGAATTTGTTCACTTGCTTGCCATGAGAACAACAAAAAAAAACCACCTGCAAATCTAAAGAAACTTTAAAAGGTAGCATTTTTAATCCCACAAAATTTCCTGTAAGTCTCCTAAAATCTACAGGCATCATTTTTAAAAATAAAAATATCCCCAAACAGAACAGTGTGGATTTTAACCCCAGCTTGGACTTGTTACCACATCCTTATGTTGCTGAGCACCCAGAGGGTCTGGCCTCCCAACCTCATACCACAGCCAACAAAGATGATGGATCCACTCTTTTTTAGAGCTCAGATTTTCATCTCCAGTGGTTCCTCTGTTACAGGTCACCTGTGGTAACAGAATACATTCTCAACCAGACAGACACGTTTCTGTCTTTTTTTGTAAGCCTGCAAACAAATTTAAATTTTAGGAAAAAAAATAGCCATTTATCTTTCAATAACTGATTCCAGGTAGTTCAACATGATTGACTGCAAATGAGCATCTCCAGCTCACCAAACACCTTGACTTGTCCACATCTAATATGGGCACAAGAGGGTTCCCCCTTAAATAGCTGTTTTTCTTCTGCTTGTTTTGCCCTTTATAAAAATTGGGAATGTCAAACCTTTTGTTTTATCCAAGAACTTCTATGACTGAGACATGTGCTGGGTGGTCTCAAATCCCACTAACTTGAACACAGGATCCACTCCTCAGTAGCAGACTTTTTGCCAAGTATCAACTAATTTTTTGGTGCTTACAAAAAACACTTTTATTCTTGATCAGGATTTGCTTCCTTGGTAGCTGGCTTCCTGGGAAGCTTCTGTCCTCAAACAGAGACTCAACAGCAAAGCATCCAGACTCAAATTTACAAAATAAAAAACAAATATGACAAAAAAAAATAGAGAACCAACCTTTCAGTCTCTGATACAGCAGAAAGAACCTCCCTTGCCCTCCCACCCTGAAGGACACATAAAGATGAAGGAGGTGCTCAAGGCTGGGATCTGAGACCTGGGCTGGGGCCTCGCCTGGCCTGGCTGCTCCTGCAGCACAGGGCACTCACCCTTCCTGCGCCAGAAGAACTCGGATACCGCACAAGTTTAGAAATCCATCAGTGAACAAGGCTTTACTGACAACTTTTCATACAGTTAAAAAATAAAAATACAGAACAACAGCGGACAGTGTCACATATTAAAAACGAATAAAATGGGCTCTATTTAAAATTTTAATAGATATTATAGGTATTAAAATTAATTAGAAACTAAAAATCTTACCACTTTGGTCAAGGTGTTTTGAGCCTCAACCAAAATGATCAGCCTTAAAAACAACTGGGCTGTGTGACACACAAAGAAAACATGGATTTTTGAAAAGACAGTGTGGGCTAGGCAGTGTCTTTGACTATAACTATCACCATATGTTCTTCTTCTAACTTCCCCAATGTCCTTAGTGCTGACTGGAGGTACTGCTGAGAGAACTCGCAAGGAGGGAACGCATAAAGCATGCCTGTGCTGTCCCTGCCCTTCGCCCCTCCCACGGGCAGGCTGATAACCCCAGCAGCCTGCTTCTGTTTCAAGTAGGAGACCAGATTCCTGAGAAGCCGTCGCTGCAAGCCAGGCTCTACCACAGGGAAGGTCCCCTCGGCCCCTGCCCCTGCCGGGGCGGACTGGGTGGCCAGGAGCACAGCGTAGCCGTTGGGGCTGCCTTGTTTGATGCGCCGGGTGACTTCATCCAGCTTGGGCTGGTCCAGCCGAAGTCTCTGAGCGATTTTGAGCTGCGTCAGCTTCCCGCCAGACGAATGGTCTTTGAGGAGTCCGTTGATGACACCCAGGTCTCCCTCCAGGATGTGCATAGAGGTGGGGAAGCAGCTGTTTTTTAACACAAGAAGCCCATTCCAAGCAAGTTGCAGTGTCTGAGCATATTCAGATAAATTCTTTAGCTTTTTGGTCTCAGATTTTGGCTCCTCGTGAGTTTTTGATTCCGATTCACCAGTTCGATGATTGCGTTCGCTGTCCCTTTTTTTGGGCTGGGGAGCATCGGCTGGCTCGCGATGGGGTTTCTCCTCGGCCGTGTGACGATTGTTCTGGAGGGAGTTGCTCTGCTCTTTCTCGGCTCCGAGTTCTGTAGTGTGATTCTCCTTGCGAGCCCTGTCAGGGCTGCGGTCTAGAGCTGGCCCACTGGCCTTTGTCCTGCTTCTGTCCTCGTAAGGTGAGTGAGTAGTCCTCCCGCGGTCACTGGAAAGGCTCCGGCGTCTCCGCCTCTCTTCCCACGGTTTGGGCACGCTGCGGTCGCCATCGCTGCCCCAGCGCTCCCCGCTCCGGCTGCGCATGGACCGGCTGTAGCTCTCCAGGTTGTTCCTGCGTTCGGCGTTTTTGGCAGGGCTGGCCCAGTCTGCCTCCACAAAGCTCCTGTCTCTGTCCGAGTACAGGAGGTGCGGAGGAGTCCTATCCCGCACCCTCAAGTCTTGCTCCAGGCTCCGGTGCCGGCTGTACCCATCAGCCAGCAGCTCGTAGTGCACGGGGAGCGGCGCGGGCTGGTACTGCTGCGGGTATCTCGTCTCTTCTGCTTTGGCAAAATCCACTCGGAGCCTCCTCTCCGGTCCGCCCAAGGGAAAGCCCCTCATCTGCGCACAGGCGGCCTGAGCAGCGTCCAGGCTCTCGTACTGGATGTAAGCGAAGCTGTCACCCTTCACATAGTCAATAGTCCTGATGCTGCCAAAGCGGTCGAACTCCCTGGCCAGGGCAGCCAGGGAAGTGCTGGGGCCAAGGCCCCCCACCCACAGCCGGGTGGTGGGGTTGGCTTTCCCATAGCCAATTTTGATGGGGTTCCTGCCCACAACGCGGCCTGACATGGCCACCTTGGCCCGGTGAGCCATGTCCAAGTTCTGGAACTTGAGGAAGGCGTAAGCACCGCCCTGGCCACGTGCGGGGCGCTTGATCACCACCTCCTCGATGATGCCGTACTTCTCGAAGGCGCGCCTCAGCTCCACCTCTGACACGTTGTGGTCTAGGTTGCCGATGAAGAGGTTGCGGGTGGCTCTCTGGTCATCCTCCGGCATCAGGTCTTCCTCGGCCACGATGGGGTAACTGTACGGGCGGCCACGCTCATCGTACAGCCCGTAGTAATCCAGGGCCCGCTCCCGCTCCCGGGAGAGCCCGATGGCAGCCGCTTCCAGCGCGAAGGCGGCAGCGGCAGCGTGTCGGGGCCGCGGCTCCCGCAGCAAAGGGCTGGTGACCGGCGACAGCGAACGCTGCTTGTACTGGTAGGCGCTGTGCAGGGGCGGCAGGTACCCCAGCGGCTCCGGGGAGGGCGCGGGGGGCGGCGTGCGGCTGCGCCGGCCCCCGCGCAGGTACACGGGCTCCACCTTGAGCGGCCGGTCGTAGAGGAGCAGCTGCCGGGCCCGGGCGTGCCGGCGGGCGTCGCGGGCGTCCCCGGGGTGTCGGAAGTTCACGTAGGCGACACGGCCGAGCTCAGGCGTGTGGGAGAGCTTGACACTGATGTCCCCGGCGCCCCCGCCCGCGAAGCGCTGGAAGAGGCGGAACAGCCCGTCCTCCAGCAGCTGGTCGGGCAGGGCCGCGCTCAGCCCGCTCACCAGCAGCGTCTTGTACTCGCAGGAGCCGGGCGGCTCCCCGGCCAGCCCGGCCGAGCCCCCGAGCGGCGCCAGCAGCAGCGAGGGCGCGGCGCCCGGCGGCGGCCCGGCCAGCAGCAGCGACGGGGCTACCACGGCGCCCGGCAGCGCCTTGGCCTTGGGCACGCCGAGCGCCCGGGACGAGGAGGAGGAGGAGGAGGACGAGGGGGCGGCCTGGCTGCCGCCGCGGGCGCCCGAGACTGAGCCGCTCCCCGCCGGGCGGTGGTTCGAGTCGCCTCCGCCGCCGGCGCGCTCATCGCCGCGGTGGCTGCGGGAGCTAGAGCCGCCTCCACCGCTGCCGCTGCTGGTGGTGGTGCCGCCGCCGCCTCCGCCGCTGCCGCCGGGCGTGGACTTGTCCCGGCTGCTGCGGGAGGCGCCCGAGCTGCGGTGCGGGCCGCGCCGGCTGCTGCTCTCGCGGTCGCGGTCGCGGGGCCGCTTGGCGGCGGCGGCCGCACGTCCGCCCGCGGCCCCCGGCGGGCTCGAGTCGCGGTCGCTGCCGCGCTTCATCGCGCCGGGCCCGCGGCTCAGGAGGCGCCTCCGGCGGCCGCCGCCATCTTGGACAAAAGGGAGCGAAGGCGGCTCCGGCCGCCGCGCCGCGCGGGCCCTACGTCATCGCTCCGCGCGCACCGCGCCGCAAGCCGGCGTCACGGGGCCGTTACGTCACACGGCGCTTCCCGCCGCCCGCGCGCGACGGCCGAGCGGCCAATTAGGGCGAGCGGCGGAGCCCCGCCCCTCGGCGGGCTGAGGGGCGGGCGCGGGGCCGCTCCGCGCATGGAGCCAGGGCGGGAGGGACGGGAAATGTCGGGACCGGGAGGGAGCGGGGTGTGGAAGGAGGTGTGTCCCGCAATCACGTCACACGGCACGGCTCCGCCCGGTACACACCGGCGAACTTTAATGAAAGTCCCGTACAAAGCGCGGGGCTGGCGAAGCCCCTCAGAGCCTCGAGGTCGCCCCTCACAGTCCCCTCGCAGCCCCGGTCTCGCCCCACAGAGCCCCGGGATCGCCCCAGCGTCGCCCCGGTCTCGGCTCTCAGAGGTCCGTCCGGGCGCCGGCCGCCCTCGGCGCGTACTTGGGCATCAGTTCGTGGATCCTGCGGATGAAGTCGGACTTCTCGGCACAGCCCTTGCACACCTCGCCCCAGTCATCCAGGATCCGCCGCAGCTCCTTGACGCGCAGCTTGCGCAGGTCGGCGGTGCTGAGGTCGATCTGCTTGTCTGCGGGGAGAGCAGAGCTGCACTCAGACACGCCCGGTGGGCGAGGAAGCCAAAACCCAAGAGGGAGAGAGGTGCCGGGGGTGGAAGGAGCGTCTAAGTTAGGTTTTGGACAGCAGATAAGGCTCTTAATGCTAAAACTTATTAGAAGACTGAAAGCTTGGTTGCAGTTTAGATGCAGGAGCTCCACAATAGCCCTGAAAGCCCCTTTATTACATGAGCAGCAACACTTCTCTTCCACTGGATAAAAGAAATGTAGCCGAGTGATTTCAAGGAAAAGATAAGAAAGTGCCAACAACAAAAAGCTTTTCAGGAAGCAACACGACCTTAGTAGGAGAAATGAAAAGTATAAAGACCCACAATCCAAGGGGTGTCTCCAGGGGATGTAAGGGCAACGACAAGGGAAAGCACAAGGAGGCATTTCTATGCCTGATTTTTGTATTTGTCTTTTCAGGGAGAGGAGTCATTTAGGAACATGAGAGTTCAAGGAAGGTGATGCAAAACAGAGACTAGAATGCTCTGAGAAGATACCAGAGGAGGTGAGAAAGCATTTATCACCCCGCTGCTGGGAACAGGACAGCAGCTGTGACTGCAGAGTTGAGCCAAGGGCCTGAGCCCTGTCACAGCAACACCCCTGCCTGCTGCCAGCCCAGGCTGTACCACACAGCCTCCCAAACACAACATTCCAAACAGCACTGCTGCTACACCTGGGAGTTAGTTATTCCAGGGCTGATCAGAGGCCCCGCAGAAGCCAAGGGTTAGCAGCCAACAATCTTGCCTAAGCATCTCCATAGAACTCTCTAGGATGTTCATGGAGAGCAACCCAGTTTGTGCAACCTAACTAGGCTACAGAACTCAGGACTGAGTAGTTTTAGGATTGCTTCACCCCCAGTGATCCACACCCCAGCAAACCATGGGCATTTCCTCTTGTGCAGGCAACTCACCGTATTTTAGTTCGCAGATCTGACTGTCTTTCTTCTTTAGCTTCTCACAGATCTTTTCCACAGGGATGTGGTGACTCATGGGCTTTGATACCTCATTAATGATTTTGGTGGCTGCATCACTTGTAGCCCCAACATAATAGCACTAGAGGGAAGAAAAGAGTGAAGTGGGGATACATGGAAAAAACTTTCTAAAAGCAGTTTTCTATCCCTATCCTCATCTGGTTTTGCAGCTGGATGTTTACTGTTACAAGACCTCCCCAGGGAAGTGCTAGAGCTGGGCAAACGGAGCCTAACTGAGCCCAGAATACTGAGCAGGTTTTGCACTGATTTTACAGCTGCTGAGGCTGGTGGTCTTGTTTCTTAACTTTATAAAAACTGAACAGGATTAGGAATAAAGTCTTCTTCATTCAAAGAGCCTCTCTGAAGTGTTTCCTCTCTGCATGTCAGATAGTATCTCTGTAGTTCTCTGAGGAGAGTTCAGGGTCTTTTCATTCACAAATTGCCTCTGGTTTTAATTAGGGCAATTTTGTTTTCCTTTATTTAAATTTCAGCTAAACAGCCAAAGAGTATAAATATTTTAACAGACTCAGCACCCCAAATACCATTTAAGGGACAGGGAAGCCCCACAGCAAACAAAAGCTTTGTAATCTCCAGTGCTTCAGTAACAGATGGCACCAATCACTGTTGATACGGTGGTGATTTTTTTCATTTTTTTTAAGGTAAAGAGCTTGAACTCCTCAAGTCCTCTCTTTTATAAGAGCAAAAGCAGCCCTTGGGAAGCCACATCATAAAAAAACTCAGTTTCCCCTCATTTGCAGGAGGCAAATATTACTGACTGCCCCTACTTACCAGGCGGTTCTCTTTGCCCTTTGCTTCTTTGCAGGATTTCAAGAGCTCCTTTTCAATACTGGAAGGTGTGAATTCAATGTCGTTGTCCTTTAGACTCTGGTAGAACCTTCCCAGGAATGTGATACACACTGGAAGGGAAGATGGATGGAGGTATCAACCAGAGCAATAATCTTAAAGGAGCTCTTAGAGGACACTTGTAGGGAAATGGAATCAGGGGTTTGGATAACAGAACTTTTCTGAACTTCACCTGTGTGTTCAGAAAGTCATTCTAAGCACACGTGAATCAACAACATGCCCTGGTACTTTTGGTGGGCTTGTGAGAATCTGCGAAATGAGATCCATGGATGTGTCCAGGGGCCTCTGTACACTGACCTGAGTGAGCACAGGCTCATATCATGGATACAAAACCACTCCCATGCAAAAATGTCAATTTAAAGTTGTCTTGCTGCTTTGGGAAGCAGCTTGTAAGAACATGGGCGTCAAAGCCAGTGCTGATATTAAACCAACTCGGTACATAATCCTCTGAGACTCGCCGTGTGCTGACTTCAGTAACAGGGTATCACTGATTACCAGGCTACTTCCGTTGAAATTACTTCCAAGAGAAAAAGAAATGTGATCCCGTGCTGTGTCCATGTGGCACCTTTCTCTTTCTTTCATTTCCACAAGCTTCTGATGCAGTTTCAGATGGAAAGAGGGAAGACTCTTAGACATGACACAACTCCCACAAGTGCAGCTGCAGCTGAGAGGGCAGATCCAGGTTCCTGCCTTTGGGAAGGGCTGCACAACTCGGTCACTGCTCCTTCCCTCGGCAGCAGTCACTCCGCACGTGCTCCAGAGTGCGGCATTCCCGTGTGCATGGCTGGGAAGGAGGGCAGACAGCCTGTGGGATGACTGAAGGATGCCCCGAGTGTCAGTTTTTGGTCATCCTGCTGCTCACAACTCATCTGTGGATACCAGCATCACTGGGACAGAGCACTCTGCAGACCCCTCAATTCCTGCTCAGCACCTGGGGATTCTCACGCCTTCCCGTGCGAGACAAGTGCCAGGAACCATTCAGCCTCTAAGGAACGAGTATGAGTTATGACTTTTATGGGATTTGTTTACCCCAGCAGGAAGGGGCTGGTAAATATTATTGTCATTAGCAACTCGTGTTCAACTCAGAACACAGTGCATGGCACAGTAATTGGGCAGGACAGGAAATGGAGTACGGCCATCACTGAACTGAGTAGAAATGTACTCTCATTATATTAAAATTAGAACTAGTTATAAGATCGGCCATTTTGGAAAACATTTTTGTATGCATACAGCACCCTTATTTACCTCCCACCAGTCCATCCCCAGCCACAGACACACTGATGCCCACCGTTGGGAAGTGAAAACTTTGGGAAGAAAAGTGACACTGACGGCCACTGTATGATAGAAACACATTTCAAGTCTAGTGCTGTCACAGCAGCAGGAAGTTTTGATTTACAGGATTCCCTCCCCTCATTCTTACTGTTGAGGAGGGATGTTAGTATCCCAAACTCCCAACCAGCTACTAGAGCCCCACGTCTAGTTCTTCTTGCTTCACTTGGGAATCTGTTCAGTTCAGTGCACAGGAACAGCTTCATTTGCTGCGCAGCTCAACAGGTTCCACCCCTGAGGCGTTTGTATTTCCGTGGTACACAAAGGGCCCGACTTGGTTTGGATCAGCTGCTCACGGCTCCTGGCTGCGCGCACTGAGAGGACTCCGAGCTCTCCGTGAACCTAATACTGTGATGACTAACGGGGAGTCCCGGCGAGGTCCGGCTGAGTAACCTTACTCCGTGCCCTGCTCACCGTCACCCGGCGGGACAGCCGGCGGGGAGCGCTGCCCCGCCACTGCCGAGCTGCGCCAGTGCAGATCTCCCGGCCTGGAGATGCTCGGCTCTCCCGGAGTCGTCGCTCCTCTCTCCCGTGGGGACTCTACATTGACCCCGTAGAGAGGGACCGGCAACTTCCCGACGGCTGCAGTACCCTGGGAAGGGAGATCCCGTCCCCGGAGCGGGGCCCGGCGGGAAGCCCCGCCCCGCCAGCCCCGCGGGCCGCCCGGCGCATCGCCCGGGCTCCGGACACCCCCGAGCACCGCCCCAGCACCGGTCGCCTGCGAGCAGCGCCCGGCCCGGCCCGCCCGCACTTGGCCGGACTTGGGAGACTTTTCCTGCCGCTGGAGGCAGCGCTCCCGCCGGCCCGGCCAGCCCCGGCGGCCGGGCTGTCACTCGCGGCTGTCACAGCCCCAAGACTGCTCTGCGTCCCGGCCCCACAGCCCGGCGAACGGGCCAGACTGCAGGAGACGGCGGCGAGAAGCGGCCTCCCCCCGCCGTGCCCGCGGGCCGGGCCCGTCCGCACTCACCCTCGCAGTCCCCTTCGCGCAGCGCTCGGCCACCGGCCGGCAGCAAGAGCAGGGCCAGCGCCGCGCAAAGCCCGTGGGCCGCCCGCATCCCGCCTCGCCCGGCAGCACCCGCCGCACCGGCACCACCGGCACCACCACCCCACGCCGGCTGCCCCCGCCGCCGCCGCCCCATTGGCCCGCTCCCCGCCCGGCCGCCACGCTCTCCGCTGCCATTGGCCGCGCCGCCGCCTCCACGAGAGAGTTGGCGGCCGCTGATTGGGGGGAGGCGGCGGAGCGCCGGCGCGCGGCGCGGGTCCCCGCCCCTTTCTCTGCCATCTTTGTTAAGGGAAGGGCGCTCGCGAGCGCTCCCTGAGGGCGGCCGCGGGTGCCATCTTGGAAAGGGGCAGAGCCTCACACCTGTGGCCGGGCGGGACTGCTCCGGGCTCTGCTCTCCACGCGTGTCCCGGCTGTGGCGGGGCGGTGTGCGGCACCGCAAGGTGAGGCTGAGAGGTCGCTCGAGGCCCCTGAGTAGCGTGGAGTCGGCGGGGCTGAGGAGCCGCGTGGGCAGGCGCTCATGGGATGGGTGTCCCGTGAGGGAAGGAGCAGCAGGGACGGGCTCGGTGCCGGGCTCTGGGTGCACCCTGTGAGGTACGAGGCCTGGATGATTCTGTTCCAAAAGCCCTCACAGTTTGTGCTGTTAACTGCCTTCAACAACACCCAACAATGAGTTTATTGCTTGAAGCTGGGAGGGGAGCACGCACCTGCTGAGAGCTCCTTGTGCGGCTTTACGTATAACTGTGTATCCTGGGATATTCCAGTAAAAGAAGCGAGAGGCCAAGTCACACAGCCGTGTGCTACAGCAGGGGTGCTCCCATGTAGTTCTGTGGGCTCTCTTGAACAGGCATTTTACCTCGTGCTTCTTTTTGATCCATGGTGAGAATTTTGGGGCTCTGTTTGTTCCACCCCTCTCCAGGCTCTGTCTCTCTGGAGCATTAGGGATTTATCCTGGATGAAACCTGGGTGATGGAGAGCTTGTGCTGCTCCTCACTGTTTCTTCCTAGTATCCAATCTAACCCTGGTCTTTGTCAGTGTGAAGCCATTCCCTCGTGTCCTTATCACTCCAGGACTTTGTCCTGCTCTCTTGGAACCCCTTTAGGCATTGGAAGGAGCTCTAAGGACTGCCTGGAACCTTCTCTGCTCCACTCAGCCAATTGAGTGGGCAGGAGAGGTAATTTGGCTCGGTGGATCTGTGGAGATTGGAGTTGGGAAGTGCAGGGAGGTAGAGGATATTCCTGGCAGCTGTAGGGGCTGTGGCTGTGCTGGCTCGGCTGTCTGAGAACATAAATCTCTTACAGCCATGGGGGGGATGAAGGGGCTCAGCCTTGGGTGTTGGGCTGCTAGAACAAAGAAGTGAGTTCTGTCAGGGTGGAGGGAAAACAGTTTGGGAAAAGGTAATGCAAGTACTGCTGTGCATGAATGCTGAATAGAAGATGAAGTGCAATAGATCTGCTATTCAAAATTTGGCTTTAATTTATGTGGGATTGACAGTAAAGCCCATCAAACGGTGGGAAGTGGTGTGTGAACCTTAAGATACCTGAGCTCAGAGCTTTGCCTTGTGAACTGTGTTTGTGTCCGTGGCTTGTTAAGAATTATCTACAAATTTATGCATAGCGTGTAGAAGGCTGAATCTTTCATCTGCCAGGTTAGAGTCCTTTCTAGAGGTTTAATTTCTCTTCTTATCATCTTTGTAATGAAATTCATACTGAGTTGGACAAGCCATATATTGAAATTGTGCTGAAGTTTTCTTATTTAGATAAGAAGAGGTATTTGGATATGGGATTTAGATTTCAATCTGACTAGTGGCAGCTTAAATAAAGTATTGGACTTGCACTGAAAAAAATTGTTCTGTTGGTTTTAACAGAAACTCTTGTTTAGAGCTGAGGGCTTCACACATCTTTTGTTGTGCCAAAATATAGTCTTTATTTCCTGTGCTTGGTTAATAAATAGTTTTTATCTGAATATAAAATACTTAACTAAGATTTAATAAACTGGCTTAGAATAAGCTGGTTTAGAAACAATCTCAAAGGGTGTGATTGAAGACAGGGTGGAACATAAATCCTGGGAGGAGTGGCTGAGGATACCAGGGTGTTCAGGCTGGAAATCTTTCCACTTTCTACAGCTGCCTGAAAGGTTGTAACCAGGTGTGGGTCAGCCTGTTCTTCTAGGGAACAAGTGACAGAAGAAGAGGAAATGGCCTCAAGTTGTGCCATCTAAGGTTCAGTTTGGTTAAGAATGGTTAAGCCCTGGACCAGGTTGCACAGAGAAATGGTGGAGTCAGCATTCCTGGAAGTGTTCAAAAACCAAGTGGACATGGCACTCACAATACGGTTTAGGGGGCAGAGTGGTTTTTGGTTGAAGGTTGGACTTGGTGATCTTGGAGGTCTTTTCTAACCTGAATGATTCTGTGATTCTATTCTATGATTGAGGCAGACTTCTCCAGGCATCAGATGAACCTTTTAGCTGAGCCACAGGTTGATTCTTCAGATGCACTGAAGTACTGTGTAACAGTTTCTCTTCTCAATTATTTTTGTGTGTACATCCTGCAGCCAGCTGAAGAGTCAGACTTGCTGCTAAATGTCTTTTGAGACAGGTTTCAGAAGTTTTTTTGTTGCTTTGTCAAGACATTAAACGAGTTATTTTGCCTTGTGTACAGTGACCTGATTTATTAGTGGTAATGGAAGAAAATTTGAGATTAGGAGCCTGTGGAAGTCACCATAGCTCTGAATTCCCAAACCCTGTGTTCCTACATGTCTGAACTACTGTTCTTTCACATCTATTATGTTAAAATGAAGGGTATTTAAGTACCTTTGAAATAAAAGTGTAGCAATCTTTTAGGCAGTGAGGTAGTGGTGATAAGGAAGCGGCACCCAGCCATGCCAGAGCTGTCCTAGGGGAGAGCTTTGTCTCTGACAGGATTGCCCAAAACTGTGCCTGGGGCTGTTGCAAGTGCCATGTCCATCTTCCTGACTGGACCAGAAGGGGGCTGCACCTGCTGCTTGCTTCAAGTTGTTATTAAACAACACTGTCAGCTAAAAGAGGGAAGCCATTCCCTCACCACACACAAAGTCCTTTTGGTTGCCCCCATTTTTCTCATTCGCACAAAAGTGGGAAGTGAGGGCTGTTCCTTGTCTCTTGTGAAGGTTTGGAGCAGCCTGAGGATAGCCCTGCCTCAAGGACAGCAATGACCATACAGCTGTACTATTTTAATATCAGGTATTAATCTTTAATTCCACATCACAGCAGTCGAGTGAATGGGTAAGGGAAAGGAACCCAAAACAAACGGCAGATATTTACATCTAAAATTCACACCACTTATTTGTTGTTTCTGGAAACATGCTATCACAATATATACAATGAAGTACCTTTAGGACACTTGTACAAATTAATTTTTTTCTTTTGAATCTGATTTCCATTATAGACAAGATAGCTGTTTTCATTTTATTTTAAACATGAATACACAAAAGAGAAGTGGTTAGAGGTTTTTGCCTTTTTTGTTTTTTTGGTTTTTTTTTTTTAAATAAGCACAGAATGCCAGAGGTTAAAAACACATTTACAGGGCAGAATACCAGTCAGACATCACAATCTATACATTTTTTGCTCAATTTCCTGTACAAATACACAGCATTCAAATGGGGGTATTTACAAAGAAGCATGACCACAGGATATTTTAAATATCACATAATTTGTTTCCCAAAGGCTCTTGCTCTCTCCAGCCTCCCCAGTTTTGGCTGATACTCCCACAAAAGGGATATGCAATATCCCTTACCTAAAAAAGGGTAAGTAAGCTAAAAACCAAACAGAGGAAAATATGAAAACGGATCTGAGTCTTGCATACAGCAATAAAACCAACCCAGGTATTGGGGGAAAAAAAAAAAGTAGGATTCAGAGAAATTGTTTTAATTCCTTTTCTTCTACCACTGTAGCTCCTTCTCAATTTTGTTTCAGATGGGGCCAGCAGGTACACGGATGATGGAGAGATTTATAGCAGAATTCCACCAATTTTTCTCAGGAATGCACATGCTATTTCGTTATGGAGAGAAAACCCAATGAAGGCAAGTACACTGAGCTTTGAATTAGGTATAGAATGTCATGGTCCTCTTCAAAACATCCTTTGCTGTGGTTTATACAAGGAATCTTCAAATCCTGTTGGGAAGTGCAACAACTGCTGTTGCTTCCACCTATGCTCCAGGACTGAGCTTGATGTTGGAGTTGTACTATGCTAAAAGACACCTCACCCTACAGAGAAATAGTAGTTCCAAGCAATATTAGTTCCAAGATTCACAAAATCTTAATAAAAGTCTTTCTATCTTCTGCTCCCTTTAAGGCAAACACTGAAAAGGGAGACAGAATACTTGGTAAATATCAGAACAATAACACAAAATTGACTCCAGAGAGACTTAAATTTGGCAAATTCAGCAATTTATTCCACCTTTCTTTATGTGGACCTGCCATAAATTAGGTATTTGTACACATCACCTGATTGATCTTCCAACTCTTGCAAATACACAGGAACGCCAGACTCCCCAAATGGACTCACTGCTGTTGTACCAGGTCTGTAATCAGAGCAGGATGATGCATTTTCAGAGATTGATTAGAGGTCTGGTGGGCAGGTTTTCCAGCTGCCTGGGACTCAGTTCCATGGTAATTGCATTCTTGGTTCTGCAGAGTTTTATTTGCAAGACCTGCTGGTTTTTCACATTGAGGAAGCTCGGTAAGTCACTACTTTTACTACTTTTAGTATTGCTGCCAGGAAAACAAAAAAGAAACTGGGGCAAGGGAGATGGAATTAAAACTTAGTTCTTTCAAGAACTTCACTGGAAGAGTCTCGGTGGGATTGGAGAATAGCATATGTGAAAACATTTCACCCTTTTCTAAGGAATTACCTGGACTTACCTTTACTGAAAACATCAGGTGTTTTCCTACCTTTGTTCTATACCAGAGATCCAGCTTTGTTTGTTAACATTGAAGACTGTCCTAGCATTGGAAAACTCTCCTTCCTGCTAAAGATGAAACATCCACTATGGGCCAGATTTTATTATCGTTGTTTAAATTGTGAAGGATATAATGATTACAAGCAGCCTGTGTTAGTAACAAAATAGAGGAAGCAAGAGAGACTTTGTTCCAGCCAAATAGGCCATTTAAGAAACAAATCCGTAACTTAGTAGTTTTGCATGGGCTAGAGCTTGAGAAAGAAAACGAACAAATCCTTTTAAAGTCCCCTTCATACAACTGCTGAGTCCAGACTTCATACAGCCAGACCATCTTTAACCAGTTCAGAAACCATGTACTCTGCCCAGTCACTGTATTTAGAGGTAGTGCTAAAGGTGACCTGTAAAAGATTTATAATAATCCTTTTTTGCTTCTTTATGCTGTCTTTAGCAGGAGAAACTGAGCAGTTAGGCAAGAATTCAAGATGTATGTTGAGTGCTGTTGCTCTTTCAAGCACTAATTTATATGGTGGAGGTCTTACTCGAATGTGCTTCAGATTTTTCAGTGGTAGGAAAGAGGGAGGGCTGTTCCCATCCTACGGAGTGTGCTTTGCAGTCTGCAGGTGAAAGGGTTATAAGGAATGCTAAAATGTATGTGGGTGTGGCAAGGGGAAGGAAGGTGGCTCGTTCATCTAAAAACATTAAATGTTTGATACTATTTTGATTGAACATTTCTTGAGAAGTGTGAAAACAAGAATAAAAGGTTTCTTAGAACCAAGATCTTTTCTTTGTAAAGAACAATATTACCCACAGATTTTTTTTTTTCCTGAACTGTGCAAGTACTGATTAAAAGGCATGTTTTTGGTTCATAGACCTCTACTGTCTTCAGCTCTGCACAGTTCTGGTTTGTGTGGTGTATCTTGGTGTCCATCCCAATGTTCTTCAGCCCTTTCTAGAGCTTATCAACAAAAAGCATGGGATTGGGAAAGGCTGCCTGAGAGGAAAAGGAAGAAGAAACCCACCTTCCAGAAGAGAGAAGCAGAAGCTCTTACTACACATTCTAAAGAAGCAAAAGAGGAAACAAACACTTGTTCTTTACAGGTTGCCTTTAAGGTCCCTGACTCTGGGGTGTACACTTGATACCGGGCATTGCTCCAGTCTTGGTGTTTTCTGTCTGCTCTGAGAGATGGAAGATTCTTTCTGCACACCAGCTGCAGTGAGTTGTTGGGAGGGACTGAGGATATTAACAGGAATGAATCTCAGTTCCTGGGTGATGGAAGTGGGTGAGAATTATGATGTTCAGCCCTGAGGCAAGGATTGTTGGATATGATGCATTTAAGCCACCTTTTCTTTACTGGCTGGGTCATCAACCAGCTTGTGGCATGAGAAACTCAATTTGGTTGGTTTTATTTTAATCTGGAATAGAAATGCTGGTGTCAACAGCCTGCCCAAAGCTGGGCATGGGAAAGGCCTACAATGAGGTCGTAGCTCCAGTAGCCACCAACCTCCTCTCATTCTGTAGCACAGATGATTCCCATGAGAAAGCAGGTTGGCTTAACCAGTGAAAGCAAAATTTAAGAAATGAAACAGTACATAAAAAACAAAGGAGGCAGAGTTTGTTGGAAATGATATCTTGGAGATCAGTGCATCAGCACTGCTTAGATTGCCTCAGCACCTATGAACCAATGCAGGGAGATCACTGCACAGATATGTACAATCCCGCTCTCAAAAGAGCCAATTTCTTCTTAAATTGCCATCTTTCCACTGCCTGCAGCTCATGCACCTTCCAGCCTGACAGTTCATAGAATCCCTGATTTCAGCAATGAGCTTTCAATTCTGTACAGCAAAGAAATATGTCCCTAGTGCAACTGCTTCTACTCATGTGCGTCTCAGAACTGGGAGGAAAGCAGGTTCAAAATCAACTTGCCACATTCCCCCCGTTTTCCCCTCCACTTAAAATTGTATATTTCAGCTTCTGCAAGTCTCTATGGCTCGTATGCCGTATGATGTGATTAAGAAACTGCAGAAGGAATAAACTGTCCACTGCACAGAAAGTTAAAAAACATAACAGAAAGGTGTAAAAAGAAATTAAAAAGGAAAGCAGCAACCTGCCATGCTGGCCCAGTCGCTTGGGTGGGCTTCAGACATAACCGTGCGGCAGTAGAAAATCGGTTTGCTGTTCTCCGAGTCCTGCTCTCTCTCTGTTGTATCCACACCTGGAATGCCAATGCCAGCTGGGTACCAGGAGCTGTCCCTACTGCTCGCTGATGCCGTGCTCCCATGCCACCCTGGCCTGCTCCTCCTTTCCACCACTCACTGGTTGGGATACTTTACGATGCAATGGGCGGTGTTTGTCATCGTCTTCAATGATCATCCCCTCCTCGTTCTCCATGTTAGGCAGCCGGGAGTGGTACGGTTTGGGGGGTAAAGCAGGAGGGTCCATGGTGTCCTGAGGAATGACTCCAGATGGAGCAGAGTGGCTTCGGCATGGCTGCGATTTGAGCGACTCCAGGACATCAGGCTCAGAGAGACTGTACCTGACAGGGAGGTAGGGTGTCTCTAGATCTTCATCAGTGTTCCAGGCCTGGCTGGGCACAGAATCCATGGTGTCTGTACGAGGAGGTGGTTCAGAAGAATGTCCAAAATTGCTCTCGCTCAAGGAAGAGACACCGCTGCTGGCACTGCCGGATAAAGTGGAGTTACTGCCATCTAGACCAGACTGTGGACTGGTGGGCGATGCAGGGATAGGATGAAGAGGGGACTGTTTGGAGAGAAACAAAACCAGGTTAAAATTGAAAAAGGAAGCAATGCTGCGTCTTGTGTGTTGATCCCTATTTCAGCTATTGACAGCTATTGTCAACAGCGCAGTTCCATTTGTGTTCAGAATGTCAAGGATTATTGGTTTACATTTATGGAAGTACCACTTGTGGGCATACAAGTGCACTCAACAACACCAGAGCTGTTAGAGAAACAGCAGCTGAGGTGATGATTGGGGTGCTGAAATCACAGCATGCGGTGCAGGAAAGGAAAAGGGAAGGACCTACAACCCGTGAGTTATTTCCATAGCATTCAGCTGTGGAATAGGTTGAGCTTTCAATGGGTTTTCTCATCTGCAAGTTCCTAGCATGGTAAAAATAGTGTTTCTGCATTCAGAAGCTGCTTGATGGGAGCAGAGAAGGGGGGATCCCTTTCAGGAGCCCATTGTTGTCCCACATCCCTCTCGGCTCTCCTGCCATTACCTTGCGCAACGTTCGTGCGGGCAGTGCTGGAGGAGCATCACTGAGCTGGTGGTGGAAGGCATCAAAGTGCAGTGAGTAGTGTCCTGGAATGAGACAAGGGTCAGAAATGCAGACTTGTGCTGTTTCATTGCAGCCACAGAACTCACTTCAGCTCTGTAATACCAAGTAGCAGGTCCAAATGCTGCTAACTCCAGCCTAGGGCTGCCTATCTGATGGATACTGCAGAGTGCATCTGTCACACACAGGCTGCTACGGAGAAATATAGTGCAGAGAGAGATTTTTCACTGCTCCATTATCAAGGACCTCATGGCAAGGCAGGCTCTTAAACAATAAACATTTGAAGTTTCATTTAAAAACTTTGTAAGCTTAAATGACTGCTGAAGTTGGTAATTGATAAGAAGCCACACCAAGCTTCAGCACTTTCACACTTAATTCTAGTCCCAAAGTACACACAAGTCCACATTGCTTAAGGACAACAAGAACTTCAAGATTTGGAAAAAAAAAAAAAAATTGAAAACCTAGCAGACCAGGAAAGCCTATGTGTTTTTTGTTTCTGGTTGTTTTTACAGGGGAGGGGCTGGAAAGGCTATAGTCAGTTTTAGGTGGTCTGGATCTATGTGTGCATTAGCAGCAGGCCTGCTGCTCACATCCTTACCATGGGGCAGGCTTCGGGGAGGCACTGGTGGGGCCAGGATGCTCCCAGCATGGGCAGACAGGAATGGCAGCGCCTCTCGGCTCCCGCTGTCCAGGCTCCAGCTACTGGGTGCTGCTGGCACAGCTGGAGGATTGAAACACATGTAACTTGGCTGATGGGACAGGGAGTTTGTGGGGCCAGCACTAGCTTTCCAGAGTGCTCTTCAGCAGCAGAGACAGATTCCAGGGACTCAGTGAATGGTAGGATTGACAGCACAGAAAGGCCACGGAGTGTTAAGTTTAGAGATGCTTTGTTAGGGAAGTGAGAGTTAGGTGATGGCAGGGTTAGTCTGCCCAGCTCCCCTCCATCCCTGGGCTCATTTCTAGCAAATCTGAAGAGCAGTAGGACTCTGGCAGGTTTCTTTGCAAATCAGTGTAGAGGTAAAAATGAAATCCCACCAATGGAACAGTGGCTGGATGTCAGGTGTGAGTTGTTCTGCTTGGTGGGGAGTGGTGACAAGAGAGCATGGCAAAACCCTCTGGAAATACAGGACAGCCTGTGGCTGCACTGCAGGCTCAGTGAGGACTGAATAAAGGACATGAAGGAAATTATATCTCAATCTGTTTCAATCTGTTGCAAAATAAATTATTTCAAAGCTCCAATTTACTAAGCTGCAGAGTTGATCAAGAACTTCGATGACAAAAATTTAAGACAATAGTTTGGCCTCCTTGTATTACAGAGTGTCTTGAAGAGATCAAGTCTTTGTGACTCAGGAAGTATCTCTATACTTCATTTAAAAGAGAGTGAATGTTATCTTCATGGACTTGGTTTTTCATATAAATAAAAGCTGCTTCTTGACATGAACATGAACCTTTTTCAAAATCTTGAGTATTCTGTCAACCTTGAACATAATTAAAATGCACCTTTCCTCCTTCCTTCCAAAGACTTGATTTATTCTTTGAAGAGACATGCAATAGTTGTATGTTTATTTAAAAACAAATAAGCAACTCCAATTTCTTCAGATTAGCAAAGAGAGGAAAAAAACTTATTTAATTGAGCCTGTCAAAGGAAACTGAGATAAAAATAGCTTTTTCCATCTTCAGTTTGCAAAATGGAAGCCTGGAGAAATAAACATGGAGTTTGACATCTGAAGAGGATTTCTCCTAAATTAAAATGCCTCCAGCCATTTTTGGTGCATTTCTTTCTAAAATGATTTTGAAAGGTTTCTCTTTTTTTTTTATTTTTTTTTTTTTTTTTGTCTCCCTAGTTCATGATTTAGCATGAGCATGGGCTCCCTGAGGTCTAAAATTCCCTAAAAAAGATCACAAAGTGACAGCTTCATAAGATAGAACAAACCCCATAAAAATATAAAATTAAATGTTTGTTGTTTTTTTTTTTTCGAAAGAGACTCTCAGCCTGAGAACCCGAGAAAGGCATATGAAGAAGACACTAAGAATCTTGACAGAGAGCAGGTTCAAACCAGGGCCTGCCTCTCTATACAAGTAATGTGGCTCCAGATAGATTTTCCCTGTACACATGCCAGAGTGCTCTAATCTGCATTACTGCAATTGCTGTCAAAGGGCTAAAACAGAGGGACAAGATGCACAGCAGTGCTAGCCTTGCTTATCTCTGCTGCCATATCCCAGCACCAAATGAAAAGGGCAGAAAACTCGATTTGCTTGACCTTTAAAACTTTTGCTGTGGTTGTTGTTTTAGGGTTTTTTTAAACACCGAGATGTGAAATGGTATACCCCAGTGAAAAATCCATTTATGCTTGCTCAGTGTTCACTCATTCACAGCTTTGAGTATTTAGGAGTGCTGGCAGAAGGTGAGATGATTCTGAGGAGTGGCTGCTGCCTGTTAATACGAGTGTTTTAGTCAAAATGCTCCAGGGAAGAACCAAAGCAGGGAGCTCCCAGTGCTGTGACTTAGCCCATGGCTCTCTCTGTGACTGTTCAGTGGCTCAGTGGCCAAGTTTAATTAGCGGGGCAGCTGCATTTGAACCATTCTGCCCTGGGCAACTGATGTCACCACTGTCACTGGGAATTACTGAGCACAACTTCTGACAGGGCCTGGAAGGGGTGGGGGCAGTCAGGGCCCTGACTGTTCACAAAATGCAGGCCAGATGGCATCCCAGCTACATACAATGGTGAGGCTTCAGGCCTGCCAAGAGCACCTGTAACTGCATTTTGCCACCAGCCAGGCACAAGAGCTGGGACTTCTGCCACACCATCCCCACTGAACATCACCTGTGTCTTTTGTGGCTTCTTAAAGATTCTGTCTTTGATCTCCTGGCACTGAATACCACGCTCCTGCACAATATCACCCACAGATACAAATTCAAGTATTTTTTCCTAGACAGACAATAAATACGTATCTACATTCCTTTCCCAGATCTTTCTCCTGTCCAATACAAAGATCTCCCATCTCTTGTCATATGTTTCGTTCAAACTAACATTGCTAAGCTGGAGCTCTTAATCTCTCATTCTCCAGTCTTAACTCTCTTGTCATTGCTCATTATTGTCATCAAGTCATCATTCTGCCATTTATTCAGAACTGTTGTTTGGTTCCAATCTCATGTTGGACCACTCATGTTGAATAAGGGAATTCTAATTTATTAGAAATTCTAAAATAAAAATTGGATTTCTTCTAATGATACAGCTTAGTTCTGGCACAATTTACCGAAACAAAAAGACATAAAAATGTGAGTATATGATGTAGGTCAGATAGAGAACTACAGTGGTCTTTCCTGGCCTTAAAAATCTTTTTTAAGATACTGTTTTTCCCAGCCATGTATGACTGTTGCTTGCTTAGGCAGCCGCCTTGTCTCAGACTTTGATTCAGGAATTTTGCCCTCTTCTGCTTTTTCACAGTGCTGCCTTTCAGATAGTTTTTGAGCCCATTGTTTTGTCCATGGCACTTCCTTTGCAAGCTGCTCCTTTTCTCTTACACCATATAGATTCTTTCTCCTCTTTCAGTTTCTTTCTGCCTGTTTTTTCCAAAGGAATGAGTTAAAAAAGCATATATTCCTAATGATAAATAAATATAAAACTACCTCAGAGAGAGATTACAATGAAAGGCTGTATTTTGAGCAATAGATGTGTATACTAGTATACTAGTATAACTCATGAATAAAAATATAGTTCAAATCTTGGGCTGTTCTCAGATAACTTCTCAATTTGCTGCTTTGCAAGTTTGCTTTACAAAAGTTGCAGTAATTGTTTCAATAACAAAATGCCAAGCTCAGCTTTCTGAAATAGGGAGGTTTGTGCCACCCCATCCTTCTGTGACAGCTCTGAAATGAGGTAGATTGGCAGAAGGCCCAGTTAATTAAACTGTTAATTAGGAAAGTGTGAGAGAAATGCACTCTGCCAGGAAATGCAGAAGCCTATTTGTTACTGTAGCATGAGCAGAGGAATAGTATTTTAGCAAGCATGCATGCTGAACAGGAAAAGGAATACCTTTCTCAGCCACAGAGAGGTTGGGATCACTGCAAGGTTTGCATGGTCCAATCATTTGCTGGATCAAAGCACGCTGGAAATTTGGAGGCTGAGGAAGAAGAAAGTTAGCAAAGAAGAGTTAAAAAAATAGTTAAGAGACCAGCTGGGGCAACTTGGGGACTTTCTGTTCTTTTTATTTAAGCAAAGAAGTTTTTTAGTTAAAGATTCCCTGGGAACCTCAGGCTGTGCCTACAATGGCAGGTACTGCAGTGTAATGTGAGTCAACCTCTAGGGTGTAAGGCCCACAATTTCTGCTCTTGGGAGGAGTTATTTCAGACTAGCTCTAGCCTGGCCTTGTGCCCATTAGCAGCTGGAATATATTGTTTGCCCTCTGAAGCTTATCTTTGGTTTTGTTTGAACGTTGGCTTTGCATGTTTTCAGATAGCTCTCCAATGCAAACTGAAGTGTGATAAACGAGCAGGATCAGGAGATTCCCTTCAAAAGTGCATGCCAGGGCAGGATTTAAATGCTTATATGTAGGTACGTTTTTCAATCTGTCCAGAGAAATTAGGGCCCACATTTTTTGGAGACCCTTGTCTCCAAATATCAGTATATTATTTCAGCCTCTCATGGTTTTTGATTCCTCTGGAAATCACCATAAAGTTACTTATAATCAACTGGAAGGCTGCAAGGGTAGATGGCCATGGTTTTAAACAAATAAAGAAAATGGTGTTACTACTTGCAATGAACCAGGGCTCACACGATGAAGTTGGGAAGTGAGTCCATTTACACAGGATGTGTTTGCTGTTTTAATAGTCACTGCGGTTTGTATCACTCAACTGCCACAGTGGGTGCCTCCAGGAGTGGATTAATAGGAAAAGTTCTGCTTCACCTCTGAAAAGAAGGCTAAGCTGCTGTGCTTTCAAAAACTAAAAGAGAAAGCTTTAAGGTGGTCAGAGCCAGCAAAGATCCAGCCTCAGTGTCAGGGGTTGAAGTGCCCCAGAAGAAACGAGAGCTGCTACCTGTCCATTTTCCATGATGGCCGCGGGATACATGGCGCTGCTCGGCCGGTCCCGGTGCGCTGGCAGCAGCATCATCATCTCCCGAGAGTGGCGGTACTTATCTGGTAGAGAGGGAGAGCCTGTGAACAAGTGAGAGAAATCACGTACACGGGACAAACAACAGCCATGGCTCTGCATGCCCAGGCCTCTCAGTCCTCCTGTGCACTTGAGAGCTCACGGGACTCAGGGAATGGTGCTGAGCCCACTAAGCAGCTGACTGTTGGTGGGTGCATAGCAGAACTGCCTTGGATACAATAAAGGACATACCAAATAGGGTGTGTAAGATGTGTGTGTCCCTAGTTGGATGTTGCAAAGTGCTTCCTTTTAAACATAAAGAAGCGGGTATCTGTGTGGAATCAGCTCCCTTGTACTGTAGAGTTACAGAAATGCCATAAAATTGTGCATTTTAGAACTGAATATGGGAAAAAGGGATAAAAGCTTGAGATACACCATTCAGTTCAAGCAGAAATCTATGGGAAAATACTTCATTCCTTGTTTCTGGACAGAGGTAAGTGTTGCCTTTTAATTGGTGTTATCTTGGTCAGCCTCCTCTTGTTCAAGCAAACCAACCCCAATAATAAATAGCATATTCTATAAATGTGAGAGGCACTTTGCTTACAATGCTGCTGTAATGATGATTACTTCTGTGTTGCTGTACTGAGCCCTTTGATGACACTAGACATTTGCCAATGATTAGAGATTTATAGCAGGAATAATAAGCTTGATTTATCTATTAGTTATCTGTATAGTTGTCATTTAAGATATTGGGGTATTTCATGAACAGCTTCCTGACAGGTGGAATTACTTGGGACTCATGTCCTTCAAGATGAGTGCCACATAACAATACACCTCCTGATGTGCAACAGCTGACAGTGGATTTGCCAGAAGAATGGCTCTCGTTAGTGGCTTCCTAAAATCTGACACTACTGATACATGCACCCCTTGGGATGCACAATATTAGGCAGGAATTGATGTTGTGGGGCTGCTGAAGTGAGCTGTAATTTGCACTGATTGTTTGATTGCGTCACAAACACAAACCGAACAGATGGCAGCACACAGCGCATTACAGAGCCATGCCGGCTTTTGGGGAATACATGCCCCCTCTGGCAAACTTCCACAACCACACACATTACCTGGACAGCACTCCCAACATATGAGCAAAGGCATTGGTGCTGGTTGATGCAGCTTTTACCCCAGCAAAAGCAAACATGCACTTTTGGGGATTAATATTCAGCACACAGTGGAAGGAACAATGTGTCCAGCAGAATGCAGGATAAAGTCCTACAATTGCAACAATTCCATTGGGGGGGCAGATGCCAGATTAATCTACACCCCCACTCTGACATGAACAGTGGCAGAGTATCTGCATTCTTGTCCCGAACTCATTTTCTCCCCAGACATAGAACAGAAACAGAACTGGACGACGTTCTTTGTTTTTATGTACAACATCAGTGTTAACACTTTGTGCTGAGTCTTTTCCTCACAGGTCACAGATAGTCCTGTTCTGCAGGACAAATGTTAAGATGCTGAACTTTTAGGTGTGCCCAGAACTGCAGCACAGCACAACCTACACTGTGAACTTTTCCCTTTTTATTGATGCTGTCATCCTTGCTCTTTTATATCAAAGATGCAAACCACCTTAACATGATGTCAGTTTATAGGGGACTACAGCTTCAAAAGACCTGGGACAGCAAGACCTGAAAAATCTCACATGTGCTGGCAGAGTGTAGTTTAATAAACTGGTACCCTAAATTTGTCATCAACTATAGCTATAAAAATGGTAATACATTATGCCAAGTGTTCAGTCTGCAAACATATTGTTGCTTTGGATAGATAGAGGACACAATAACCTTTCAGGGACTGGCAGAACTTAAACAAAGTAAAATAAAGCCTTTAAAGCTTCCAGAGCAGCCTGTGGCCATAATAAAACACTGCAGCATGTGCCAGGGCTTACTCCTTTTAGCATGTAGCTTGGTGCACTTGATGTGCGTACTTGCTAATAAGAAAGGAAAACCTGTGCTAAAGCCAGAGATAGTTTTGCTTTTTTAATTATAAGTATCTTCATCCAATTGTGACAAGTATTAATTTTAAGGAATAAACTGAACATTCATGTAAACTCCAAACTCATTGAATCTCTTCCGGTTCATCATTCTTATTACAATTGTGAAAAGTTTGCTCCTGCACCAAATAATTTTTTTTTATTAAAAAGGAAGTTTTAATATAAGTATATATATTCTTGCAAAGTGCTGAGTAAGACACCAGGACTCATTTTTCTACACCTTAACAAGGGGCAGTGAAGAGGAAGCAGTAGGGATGCCTTTAGAGGCCAGTCTGGTGTCATGTGAGAATTGCTTTTTGAGAGCATTGGAGGAGTCCTTACTGTATTTTAAATTAACTTACTGACAAACCCTAACTCACTCCTAGCTCTTTCTGGGCCTTTTTGAGTTACAGTTTCTTGCTTTCTGAACCCTGGCTTGTGTAATCTTTTAACTGCAGTAAAGTTCAGCAGTGCCTCATGAGCCACTGCAAATGGAGCCAAACTGGACTGAATTTCTTATTGACCTTTTACACAACAACAGTGGTGCTCCCCTGACAGGGAAGAAGCTACTCAAGGGTCAAGCTGGGTGAAAACTGAGAGATACATATTTGTAATAATGAGTAACTACTAATGTCTATTCTTAGCATAGAATTAGCAAATTCTTGCAGTATTCTGATTTAAGTTCTGTTTAAGACTTCTGCTGCGACTTGTGTATATTATAGCTAGTGTAAATTTTTATGCCGTAATCTGCAGTTCAGTGATAAAATGGAATCATTGATCAACTTTCCTGATGACTATTCTTTAAAAGTTCTTTTTAGTTTAATAGCTTAGTTATTTTCTTTGGACAAACCAAATAACCCCCTGTATTGCTATTTTAAAGATCCATAAAAGGGTAGTTTTTTGGAAGTGGAGAACAATTTAAATAATAATAAATTTAAATAATAATCCTGCTGGATTCTTAATACAGAAGGCCATGGCTTGCTTTGGTCACTGATGGAACTAATTTGTTATAAAGATACCCATCTCCTCCTAAGTACCTGCATTATCATTTGGATAAATGAGAGAAGCATTTAAAAATCAGGCTAAACCCTAGAAATCCTACCCAACCACGCTCAGGTTAAAGCCACAGGTGATGTGGTACAAAGATGTTCAGTTGATAAATTTAGGTGAAATGAATTGTTGGGCTTTGTCCACTTCCCATGTGACAAGTGTTCAGCTGCAGCATCGTGACTCTCGTAGCTTTGTGGCAGTCTCAGCAGAAAGGCCAGGGGTTGGATGGGTCATGGAGACTGAACTATCCTCACCTCTAGAGGTGGTCCCTCCAGGACAGAGATGAGGCACATGGGTGGGGGCAGCGTGGGGGAACTTGCACAGCTGCCGCCCATGCTGTATCTGCTCTGTGGGTAAATAGAGGGCTTCAGCCTCCAGTGGTGGCAATCCAGCACCTTTCACCAGCGCTAAATTAAAAAGAATATAAATAAATACAAAAAAAAAAAAGAAAAAAAAAAGGATAGAGGTGCATTGGCAGAGCTGCACATGTCATGTCTATGAAGTACCTTGCTCCAGCCAGTGATACTGGTCTCATTTTCACAAGCATCAAATTCACCCAGTTAAAAAAAACAAAAGAAAAGGAAAAATCACCAAGGAGAAGAATACAGCTGCATTACCACAGTGGAATTTAAGTGTAAGGGCTTTTTGTCATTAGCAACAGCTCCATTTCCAACAGCAGTGTTGTAATAACCAGAACAGTGACTGGCACACTGGGAAACACAGATTGCATCTGGGACCTTACTAGAAGTGAAATCCCACCAGCGGGTAATGTCTGAATGCTGTGCTCACCTAATTTAAAAGTGAACAGAACAACAGAGAAGAAACACTATATCACAGGCTACATAAATATTTTTCAAACTCCTTACTTCTCTTACTGTTTCCCATTTGAAACTGTCTGGGTCCCATCCCTGGGAGGTGCTGTTGGCTCACCCAGCAGCCCAGACCCTCTGGAGCATTCACCACGTTGGTTTCTAAGCAACAGTGAATAATACCGTAAAGAGGGAAGCTGGTGACGCTGTGCAGTCATCAGGCTCAGAAAGACTGTCACAGCCTGTCACAGGCTGTCACTGTGAGCTTCTCACTGGACTTCTACAGTGGAAAACAGCGTGAAACAGTACAGCACCAAACCCTTCAGATCCCCCCCAAAGATTCAGATGCCAGCTTGAGGCATATCCACTTTGGGACTTCCTCCTGACGTGACAGCCCTCTCTCAGTTCCATCTCCTGTTATTCCAGTTTCACCTGGGTACTTCTTGTCATCATTCTCCTTCCAGCCCCTGGTAATTGTGCAGCTATTTGCCTTTATTTGAAGATGTTCACTTCTCACCTTCCTACTCCATCTGATCCCTCAATTAAATCACCTTGCTGCATCTGTGTCATAACAATAGCCAGTCAATTAGGATTTTATTGGCAGATGGAGCAAAAAAGCCCCAGGACTGCTTGAGAGAAAGGGCTCTTCTCCACATTCCCTCTCTGTCAGCAGACACAGAATTCTCCTATATGGAAAAAGGGGTAAGATTTAAATATCAGCCTCCATCTCTGACTATATCCTGGACACCTTCTTCAGATACCTGTGAAAAAAAGGTGTAGAACCTGCAACTGAGAATCCAAAGTGAGAGGAAAAAACACAAAACCTTGAAGAGAAGTTACGGAAGTTAGTTCACATGGAGTGATTTTGCTTCAGCTGGGGAGGAAAATAATTAGCAATATCAAGACCAGCTACTGTAACACAAAAGTAATATGAGTACCCCCAGAGTCTGCTTTTATATTTTTCCTTTCTTCAAGAATTTCCTAATAGGGAAGCCCTTCTTTGTCTCCATTGTTTAAAATTCACATCTTTCAACATTCATCATATACATCTACTTTTGTATACATATGTTTCTGCTAAACTGCCTCAAGTTCTTTTTTCTCATAATTTCTTTAAATTTGTAAAATGATTTATTTGCCTTTGTCTTCATGATCTCTCTTTTAAGTTCTGTACTGAGAATTATTCTCATTTTCCTCTAGACTGCCTGCCACAATTTTGTGGTGGAACAGTGGAAATCATTATGAAATTCAACTGTCTGAAACATGTATTAGAGATACAATTAAAAATACAGATGAAAAAAATGCTTAAATGGAAAATTAAGCCATTTGTTAAAAAAGGTATTGAGGAGGTATTTACATGTCCAAAACAGAAACAGTGTCAGGTGTCAGTGTAGGTGGTGTTTCACTTGCCAGGTTGCCAGGTTTAGGGAGCACGGGGCTGTCCATGCTTACCTCGAGCACTGGAAGGGGCAGAGTTAATCATCTGGGATGGTGCCGAGTGAGTGGAGCTCAGGCTGGAGGTGGAAGGACTAGCCTGGGATGAGGATAAAACAGAGACATTGGTGACTGAACCTTGGTATCTGGGCTTAGGGTAAACAAGCTGCAGGAGGCAGAGAAACCGTGAGAGAGACCTGAGAGTATCAGTGTCTTAGGGATTGACCTGACTTGGATGAGCTAGAGCAGCCTCTGCCCAGCTTCAGTGCAGGCCACTGTTGACCTGCACTGTGGGATTTGTTCCACCTCCCCAAACCAAGAGCAACACTAACTGCACATGTTCAATGGGGCAGGTTAACAAAACGGGACAGAAGTCTCATTTTCTGAAAGCAGCAGGGTGACCTTGGACTGCAGTGCTGTGTACCACAGTACTCAGGAGATTTCTTCCCGAGTTAATCCACTGAGTTACAGTCATCTTTCTTGAACAATGTTACATTCTACCTATTCAGTTCTTTGAAAAAAAAAAAGCAGACAAATCCAAGCATGTGCACAGGTAAAGTGTACTGCTCCTAAGCAAAACCCTGTGGAACATGTTCTGTGCTGTTCCCATGCACTGCTGCTGCCTGTGCTGGAGCTGTACCTGCATGTGGTACATATCCTCAGCAGTCTCCCCCACAGAACTGTCTGTCAGGATAACCAGGTTTCCTGTTTCACTGGAGGTGTGCGACGACAGAGAGGATGAGGAGTGTCTCACTGAACCAAGCATGTTCAGTGGGCTGGAAAAAAACAGCAAGGGCATAATTAATTTTTGAACCTGTTTGTGAAGCCTGATTTTTTTCCAAAGTAATAAGTACCTGCAGTTACCTGCTGCTTTAGGTCACTCTAGATGTCAAACACTTTAGAAAAATCAGGCCAAATAAGCCCAAACAAATCTATGAATGTGGGTAAATATGAAAGAAGTGACAAGAAGATTACAGGTAAAACAGAATAGTACATAGGATGTTGAATTTCAGAATCCCAGACCAGGATAATGTCACATCATGACCTTGCAGATTTTTTTTGTTTATAACAGAACACACTGAAACCACTCTCATTTTTAATGCTGAAGCGAGTGGGAGCAGCTTAAAAAAATATTTTCCAAAGGAATCCAAACACAAGACACACAGGTCAAAATCCAGTTTTCCTTATTGCATGCACTGGGCCTCAGCATTACAGCTGAAGGCAATTTTGCAGCTGACAGTAAATTAATACAGCCCAGCTGGTGTGCAGGCTGCACCCTGATCTCCCTCAGGGAATGAAGTTTGTCACTCTAATGACAAAGTTTCCCTGTTTGTCCTAAAAACTAAAAAAGCCTTTACAAAGTGAGGAATTTTGAGGAAAAAAATGTTATCACCTAGACACTGTTTGTCAACTGCTAAGCCATGGGAGCAGGATAAGCTACTCAGTTTTAATAGCATAAAGAATTCACCATCTTGGATTCATGGACAACTTTCCAGAGCTTTTTATGCCAGCCTTTAAATACAGCTAAAATACAGTGACCCAAAAAGAAAAATAACACAGAAGAGCAATTAGCATTTTCAAATAAGCAATGTCGGCTGGATACAAAAACTACTATTTTGTCCTTATAAATCCAAATTTTTATCCTCTGTCATTATCTCAGATTTAATATATGGGCATTAAGTTTGAGAAAGCACCACAGAGTCAGTTTTTGATATACCGACCAAAACACCATGGCAGGCTTTCTTGTATTTGACTTGTGATTTGGTCAGAATTAAAAAAATAATTATGTTAATAATTTTGATCCTTCAAAACAGGTACATATTGAGTTGGCTTCTAAAACACGCCATACAATTCTCCTTTTATGGTAGATAAGGACCCAGTTATTTGCTGTTGGTGCAACAGAAGTAGAAGAGGTTGCGATCTCTGATGTCAGATTGAGTCTGGATAACTGAGTGGCAGATTTGTGTTTCTGCCTCTACAGTAACTAAAGTGCTGGAGTCACACCTGGAGGTGTTCCGCATTTGCTGCAAGCTGGATTTCTAAACTTTCTCACTCCAATTCTGCAACTTCAATAATTAGCACTGAATGAAGATAAAAGGCTTAAACTCATGCTGCCTCTCCTGCTAAGCACTCCTTAGATCCTGGAACCTGGTGGAAGAGCACGCAGAGCCCCTGGATCTTTGGAGGAAGAGGGGGTTACCTGTGTCGATGCACCAGCTTGATGCTCTCTGGGCTCATGGGGCCGTGGGACACCAGCACGTTGCTGCGGGGTGTGCTGGAGCCAGAACAGGCTGGGCTCAGCTTATCCAGGCCAGGTAACTCCTGCACAGCAAAACCACTTCAGCTCAATCAGTCATGGAAAACTTTCTTCAGTCATGCTACTTCCAGTTATGGCACGTCTTTTAGAACGTGCAACACCTCTTATTAATCTTCCTCTGTCTTACATAATTTTCAGCTATGTGAGATAGCAACTGAAAATTAGGCTTTAAAATTGCTCTGTGATACAACAAAGAATATACAAATATTAACAATTCTTGTTAATTCTTGTTGAAAGAGCAAGTTAACATATTTTCTACAATTGCTTTCTTGCTCAAAAATCAAGAATTCCTTTGGTAGTTTGTCAGTGCATTAGGTTCAATAAATGCTGTATCAACTCAGTTCTTCTGTGAACTTTACTGCAACTGACAGATAGTTTAATCACATAATTCAAAAATGGAAAAGTGACAATTGGCTTACGTGGTACAGGCTGGATCGCATCATCTGGAACTGATCTATCAGTTTCTTATGCAGGGGACGCATTTCTGGGTGTACAAATTTCTCATGGACTGCCAGACCCACTCCTAGGACATGGACCTGTGAAAAAGAAAGTGCAACATCAGAAACCAAAATAAATTGTGTCTAAGAGAGAGAAGAGAAGCCTGTCCTGCAGTTCTGGCAATGTGCAAGGAATATGTCACTGTCCATTACAAGAATGCTGGTAATTAATCAAGCCTTGGAGTCCTGGCAAGTTCATACTACTCCAACAAGTATTTAAGTGCGAGACAAGTACATTTGTGTCATGTTGCATTGCTTTTCTTAAGAGATAACTGCAAAAAACTACCAGCTAGCTTCTCTCTGCAGAGTGAACAGCATTATGCCCTCACATAGATAATACCCTGGGACAAAAAACTCCTCCTCCCATGCCAGGGATGGGGTCTGAGCTGCCAGCAGAGACTTCTAAAAAGAGTTTCTGATAATTGAGATGAAGAGCAGCAGTGTGGCACACGCAGTCACTCCTCCTGTTCCTCATTAGTTACTTCTAAAGGTCACTTTTTCAAAGGTCAAACATATAATATTCATGATTGGATGAGATTATATAAGGTTTCAGATGAAAGAAAATAGCAATGATAGGAGGCTTAAGATGTATGTAATTCCCTACATGATCCAAAGTCTGTACAAACAATAACTAATTAATCTTCAAACATCTCCTGAGGATTGAAGGGAGATAAGCATTATTTTGCAGATGGGGAATTTGAAATGCAATTCAGTGATTTGTTGAAGAACAAGGCCTAGTAGCTCTATTCAGATTTGGGCACATTGTTTAATGGGGTGTATCTTGCCAAAACTTTCAGTTAAGAGGGATGTGATTATCTGATTTCATTCCCATCAAAGCATCCCACAGCTTTATCTACCAAGATGTTTCAAGGAGACACTATGGAAAAAATAAAACTGCAGATAATATAAACAGACATTATGTTTTCATATGTGGCTCCACCACTTTAGTCTCAATCCTGACCTGTCCTGTCTTTGATTACCTTTGAAATTTGCTAGGAAGACAGTTCAAAATGCCAAAAATGTATGGCAGGCTTGAAATGCAGCAAGATTGGATAATAAATGTAGGAAACAAAACTAATGTGCTATCAGCTGAGCTTCACCTCATCTCCCATAAAGTGACTTGTCATAATCTCCTTGCCCACCTCTCTCTTGTTTTTTGTTTGAATGTATTTAGATCTCCTGTACCAAAATCTTTGCTTCTGAATGAATCAGTTGGATCTGATATTTAGTCTGACTGCTGATGAATCCAGACAATGTAGCAATTTTCTACTGCACCTGAAAAATAGTACCTGTTCCTGCATGAGTTCCTTGAGCTGGGTGATCTTCTCTGCGTCTCCGGGGTGCTTTGTGATATAATCCTTATCAAAAAAGGCCTGCAGGGGAAAGGAAAAAAAGTGCTTTTTGCTTATGGGAAGGTGTTTCATTACAACTTGGAGTCAGAGGATGAAAGGAAAAGGTCCAAAAATCGTAGGAAAATTAACTATATTAAGATAACAGCAGAGCTTAATTTTATTCGTTTTAAGGACTCTAGGATGCAGAGAAAATGGTCTGTGCAGCTGAAATGATTCTGTTGAATCATGACTCTGACCAAGTTTCCCCCTGTGACAGTGATGTGCAATACCACTAAGCCTTGTATCTTCCAGTTATCTGAATTTTATGCTTTCCTTCACGTAACGGCCTAAAGCGAAAGGAATTTCATGAGTAAATTGGGAACTAATGTAAAGCCTGAAGAGCGTTCTCTCAACGGCTCCATTGCAAAGACACCCCTGAACCATTGCTGCAATTTTTCAGTATTTTACCCTAAACCTATGTTTTGCAATGCTCAGTTTAAATAACAACTTGCCAGAGATTATGCTGGATAACATATTGTATTTAACATCATTTTATTTCTACAGTGAGTCTGAAATTAGCCCATCAGCAAAGATAATGGTTCAGTAGCATGAATTAGTGGTTTTTCCTGATTCCAGACCTCATCAGATACTAGCAGTTCCACAGCCTCTATTGCAAAATGAATTTATAATGCAAGCAGTATTCAAAAAGCTGCTTCACTGTTTTACCTGCCAAGTGAGGATTTCCAGGTAAGCCAAGTGTCATCTTTGAGAAACTCTGCTGTTACGTGTACTATTGCCATGTGAGATCCCAGCTCCACCCCTGGGCCTCCTTGCATGTGGCTATGCAAGCACTGATGCAGAATAACCGAGTAGGGGGTGTAACCTCATCTTTAGATAATGCATGTGAGAATTTCTTACCTTATTAAGCCATGCTGTCATTGAAACAGAAATGCAAATAAAACCGAGGAAGGGAAGCAGAGCCTCGCTCACCTCCTGGTACCGCGCAATTCCCCCGTTAACGGCGGCATCAATCACTCCGTTCAGACACATGCTGAGAAGATTAATGTTGCCATGCATTTGTTTGTGCTGGTACTGGCTTATCAGTGTCCTCAGCTCCTGGTTTTTGTTCTCAACCACTTGAATGGCATTTTCCAAAGGACTTACTTCAACCTCAAAGGCAAGAAAATATACTTTAATTCCATGGACACTTCACTGAGATTTATTATCTTCCTTGTAATAAAATGACACTCTAGCATTGTTCAGTGAGCTCCCTTCACTTTTACCGCTTTGTAGAAAATTAGCTACATTAACAAACTCCACTGTTGGCAGTGCTGGATTTCAGGTCACTTGGTTGCAATAATAGATGTCTTTCTATATACTGAAGATATGGCAGCAATGCAATTGCTCCATCTTTTAGGCACTGTTTCCATTATACTATCAGCTCATACAATTCCCCAGGTTACATTCAGCAATTATTTTGATGAAGTAGTAGAAAAAGGATGTATTTAATCCTTGGTAAACACCATTTTAAACTGCAAGATTTCAGCCCAACAAGTTTCAAGCTGCCTATCCCATGTCCTCAGTAACTCATCATTTCAACCTCCAATTACAGGAATTATGAATGTTACCAGTTCTCTTCTCTCCACTTCAAACCAACGAGAGATGCCAGGCAAACTGTGAGTCAGGGTCAGAGTGGTGCGTTCAATCCACAAGCTCTGCAAGGAGTAATTGAGGCTGTGAGGAACAGGGAATCACCACCACATCCTCTGTACCCTTACTACAGGTGTGAAGGGGGCAAGGCTCAGAAAAGAACGCATTAACCTCCCAAGCATTAATTCTCAAAGTCACTTAAACAATGAACGGGAATTCAGTATGCTTGAAACAACACATTCAACATTTCTATTAATTTTTAAAATTTGACCAATCACCAGTTGTGCCATGGGACCCAAAAAGACATTGTAGACCTATGTGTCAGTAATAAGAAAAAAGTCCAGCCAAACAAACAGTGTCTCCTGGCACTTACAGAACACATCTTTAAACTGGACAATGCTTTAATCAGGTCAGAACTCAACAGTATTCAATCAACCATGGAATTAACCTGTTACTTGAGTTACTGTGGCTGTCAAACCAGGATTACCTGAAAGTCTCTATCAGCGTTGAATAATAAGATGGTATTCAAGAGATGAACACTTAACCAGTGCTTATTTGCTACTTGTACCTTAAACTCGTTCTCCTTGTCCTTGGGGCCCTTGTGGAAGGGTCTGTCGTAGCGGAACTTGCGGATGTTGTTGACGCGGTAAAAGCTCTTGATGCGATCAGGGACACGGTCCATTTGCAGCACGTCTATATTGTCTGGGATGGGAGTCACTGCATAGATCTGTAAATCTGGTCATTGTGCAGTCAAAGAAAGCTTTATCCACGTGTTAGGAAAGACAAATAGGAAACGGCAACCCACACAGGAGAGGAGGTTCCATTTGCTGACAGTGTCCTAACAGTTCCAATCCCATACAGTATACAAGCTGTTCTCTCAGAAGCCAGATAGTGTGAGCTCCATGACTAAGCTGTCCAAAGTGCCTGCAGTCCCCTTAAATGTGATGTGGTCAGTCCTTAAATGCACTGAGCATTGCACTGGGTGTACCAAATCCCAGTACACGTGACCAATGAGAAGAATGAGATTCAAAGCCTTGAATATAAAAAGGTTCAGCAGTTTTAAAGAAAGAGAAATTGCAAAAAAGTAAAACACTAAGGTAAAAAAAAAAAAAAGCAGAATGGAAAATAGTGCTTTGGAACTAGTATCTGCAACAAAATACTGGGCAAGAGAAAGTATCAGGAATACTCCTAAGGACACAAACTGTGATGCCAGTGCTGTTGGTAATGACCTAGCACAGCCCTTTCCCTTCTGCATGGAACATGACCTCCATTACTCCCCAAATAAAAAATCACTGCTCTCTCTAATACCATGTCCCACAATGAACCAGTTACTGTCTGCTGCAGACAGGGTCTGGTTTTGTCCGTACCCAGCTCTACTTCTGTGCTCTGCCCCAGCTCCAGGGAGAGTTTTCCCTTTTACAGAGGATACACTGGGCATCACACTGCAATATGGAGTCATCAGGGTGGTTGGGGTGCTGCATTGCGATGGCTTGGGGGAACTCACTCAGCATCCTCTGCTGGAAGGCTTCCAGCCTCTCATAGTCGTGGCCCCGACACACATACTCTTTGTTCTGCAAGAGGGACAAGCACAAATTAGTGTCCTTAAAAGTAAGTTAATTCTATTGACTTCTATCTCACTTTAAATGTTACTTCAGGGCCAAAGATAAATGACAGTGGCAACACACTAATGTGAGAGTAGATGTATTTTATCTCTTCCTTTTCTTTACAATGTATTTCATGAAGAAGTGATGAATGAGGAGACCATTGCACTGATCTCTGAACAGCACAATGCCTGTGATTCAGGCACACTCAGTATTGCAGTCTTGTGGTCCCTTCTTACCTGCTTTTCAGAAAAGCCACTGTTTTGAATTGGACTATACTGAAACGTATCAACTAAAACTTAAGTCACCAGCTTGGCTGTTCTACATTGGGAAAGCTGCTGTCAAATACAATTTACACCAGATGGATAAAAGTCCTGAAGATCTCACAGAACAGAGGGAGATACATGTTTATCATTTTATCAGTTCTCTTTAGAGAGAAGTTGCTACAAACTATTCACAAAAATCACTGTTTAATCACTGCTGTATTATCACAGCCATACAACCCAGCCCTGATTGTGATGAACAACACATGCTCAGGAACTCCCCTGTCTATAGTACAGTAATACAGAAAAACTTTACCAAGAATTCTCAGTGGCCACTTAACAAATTCCCCTTTGGCCCAAAAAGCACTTTCCTCTTGATGAGCAAAATTACATTTCTGCTAATAATGGAAAACTGCATTTAGATATGACTCTTGAGGCATTTAACCACTTGTGCAGAGTTCTTGGATGCTTTTTGAGCCATCTCTAACTCCAAACAGCACAATACAGGATTTCTGAAGTCTTTAGTGCCAGATTGTATTCCAGTGTCTTAACCCTCACAAACCACAGTTTTCATCAGTGTTAATATCTCCTGGTTCACATCCAATCAAAGCAGGCAAATGCTCTAATTTTGGTAGTTTAAACTCTCATCTCATCATAATAACGAGAAGAACAGGGAGGTTTTCACCTTCATAAAACAATTAAAAACTTTAAAAAACAAGAACAACCTTTTATTTCTTGCATTTATTGCTGCAGTGTATTCAAGAATGTGTTTTTATTTGCTCTGGAAAAGGGATGTGGCCAAGCAGTTCTTGTAGCAAAATTAAAGGGAAAAGTAGCAAAACCTAGCAAAAGATCATAAAACACAGCCAAGGAGCTGTTATCTTTGGATTTGCATTTCAACTTTATGGAAAGGATCTCATGTTCTGGCTATGACATTTGTCACTTTGTATGCATCAGTCACAGGAACCAGTGGACTGGGAGAAGAATGACATGATGAATCTTGACAGTTCAGTCTGTAAAGCTCAAACTTTGCAGCTATTATTAAATCTGGAGTGAGCCCATGTTTGAAGGTGAATCTCTTCATGACACTTACTGCATTCTCTGTTTTAGCTTTTGATTGCAGCAATCCAGAAAACTGTAAGCCTATAAATAAACTTATTGTGATTCTAAAAATAATGCCCTGAAAACACCTCAAAGCTAAATTTAATAAGACTTTTCAGACAGATGCCAACACAGGATCTCAAAACTTGTCAGGCCTTGAACTTCTGGCAGATGGAAGATATGGACAGTTTTAATTTAAATTTACCTATGTAGGAAGGTTACAAATAGCTGTAGAACTCATTGAAACATGAACAGTTACTTTTCTAGACAAAGGGTCTTTAAAGACCAAAGATGTAGAAAAAAGTGGTCATTTTCTATCTTAAGCTATATAGCAATAGGAAAATAAATAAGAAAAGGGCTTGGAGTTATTTGATCAATTTAAATCACTCCTGTATCCATTTGAAGATTTTAAATCCATGTAAATCTTTTTCTTCTCTAGAATAGCTGCTTCCAATCTCTTTACAGTGTGATCCATGCTGATGTGACTGCTAATGGGCTTAGTCTGCGCTCCACAATGTGTGTGCTGTATGGATCATTAGGGAGAGAAAGGAGGAGGATGACTTTTAATGAGATTGCTACATTAGTAATCTGCTATCAGAAGTACTGCTACCAAATATAATTGCAGAATTAACAAGGATTATAATTATGTATGCTCGTGTTCGCTGCTAATGTCTCCAGCCAAGGATCCACGTTGTTCCAGCGCTTTGCAAAGAGTCGGGGCTGAGCACAGGAAGCTCAAGCAGTGTCAGACACCTCACCATGCAGGATCCCAGGTAGAAGTGAGGATCCACAAGATTAAAAGATGAAGGAGTCACTGACAGTACTTTAGATGTTAGGAATGCTTTTGTGCCATGATAGCAGTGCTGGCCCCCCCTTGCTGAAACACTTGTTGTTAGATATAAAAACAGGAATTGTTAGTTTTCTCTGGTTATCTTCATGAAAGGGCAGCATGAAAGTTCACACTGCAGTATCTGTACTTTGGATTCCTCTGCAGGGGTGCTCCATACACCGCTTCAGGCTGCTGCAGTCTGCATTCTCTGAGGAGCAGTGAGGGAGGAGGGGCTCAGACTGGAGAAAAGGAGGCTCGGGGGGACCTCCTCACCCTCTACAACTCCCTGACACAAGTGGTAGCCACGTGGGCATCAGGCTCTGCTCCCAGGGAACAAGGGACAGGAGGAGAAGAAACTGCCTCAAGCTGCACTAGGGGACATTCAGGCTGGACATCAGCAAGAATTTCTTCATGGAAAGGGTTGTCAGGCATTGGAAGGGGCTGCCCTAGGGATGGAGTCACCGTCCCTGGAGGTGTTTAAGAAACAACTGGACATAGCTCTTGGTGCCATGGTCTGCTTGACAAGGTAGTGATTGGTCAAAGGTTGGATCAGTGATCTTGGAGGCCTTTTCCAACCTAAATGATTCTGTGATTCTCTGATTCTGGCACTGTTTACCTTTAAATAACATGGAACCACCACCCTTTATCCACTGGTATTTCTTCTCCTTGACTAATTTCAACTTGCCTTTATTACCCCTGCCTGTGTTTCCATTAAAAGACTATAAATAAACCCCAGTGCTGAAATCCTTTTTAAAAAAACAACAAACTTCATAATCAAGAGGGAAGTATGAGAGGGCAGCTTTCAAAACAGCTTGGCTTTGTATGGCTTCGTGCTGTGTACCTCGATTGTGCCACCTCTTGTTAAACCATTCCTTCGAAGAGAACACAAACCATGCACCTCCAGCAGTCCTTGAAAGCTTCCAGTTACCTTGTCCTGTCACATTCGATGGCATCTGCCATCAATTTGCAGGCAGCTCTTGGAGCACTTGTCAGATTATATTCCTTCCTTGCTCTAAACTAGCAACAAGACGTTGTATAAACAAATACCCATTTAAAGTTTGATTCCTCATTAGGAAAAGAAGAAAATTTCAGTTTTTAAATGGATTGGTACACCAGCAGACAATGAGCTCCAAGTGAGGATGTGTCCAAAGAAGCTGTTTGGCTTTTTGTTGAAGAGAGGAAATTTTCACTTGCACATAGAATAAACATCATCAGGTTGGGATTAGAATTCTGTCAAGTGAGACTTTTTTTAAAGTGTGATAATTTGAGATGATGAAAATTAGTTGTAATGACCCAATATTGCTGCAATACAGCGTTTTGCTTAATATAGAGGCAATTTGTGCTGCATCTGCAGATCATCAAAAATTCACAGTGGCGTGAGTCAAATTTCTGATCTCTGTTCCCAACAACATTCCCAGTGGACCGTGTCCTTCCGTTCAGCCAGAAAACTGCTTTTATTTGTGCAGGCATAAAAAATATGCTGAACAGTAGACATCATATCTCCTAAACAAAAATACAAAGCCTTAACAGCTACTCTGAGCCTGGTCACTTTGTCACATCCTGAATAAATTTGGCTTACCCGCAGGAAAAATGGGAATTTTCGACCATAAAAACCAACTCTGAAAAACTCTGGTTCTAAGCGCTGCTGTTCCACGATATTGTCATAATAGGTAGCTTCCATTTTCTGTGGAGGAAAGAGATAGCTGCTATCAGATCCTTAAAGCTGCACTTAAAACATTAACATCTCAAGACTCATTAAAATATCACATTACTCTCTTACACCTGAATTTTTAATGAAAAGACCAAAATTCTGTTAAAGATAAAAATTATTAATTACATCAGTCTACATGGTAGAATAGACTAGAATATCACCATCTTCATTTTGTATTTTGGAAGATGACATATGAATTTTTCCTGGTTTATCTTATTTTAAATTAAACAGGTCTTGAATGTAATTTTCTTTGCATTGCAGAATTAATGGCAAATCTGAGATTAAAATCCACGCTGCCTGGCTCACAGTATCCTATTCTATCCTACAGATCAAAATCCATACCACTGCCTGGAAAATTACTTCTAATTGGGTTTGCCTTATTTGAGTTGAGTGGCATGAAAAAGGATAAAATTGAATCTTCTACAGCTCTGTGCAGCAGAAGGTTTAACATGGGAGAAAAAGGTGATTGGAAAGAGGAAAATGATTTTTTCCTAGTTCCAATAACTAGTTTTGTGGCATTGTGCCAACAAAGATCAAGAGTGGGATTTCCAGACCCTCTGGCAAACTGAACCTCAGTTGAAAGGCAGACAGGAATTTGGCAAAAGGTGTCTCTTCAAGGAGGAGAACCAGTTTGACACCATTGCTTCCACTGCAAAGAACCTAACATGCAATGTTGCATCCTCCTTTGTGCTCACTTCCACAAACATTAACTCCTTTTCCAGAAAGGAGAAGGTCCCAGAGTCATTGCAGGAAGCATCAAGGAATGTGGTGGTGATGTGAATGGCACGGAGTGCTCAGCCAAGCTGGGCATGTGCTCTCCCTGGGGCTACTCTGGAGAAAACAGGGTCTTAAGAAGTGCACTTTATCAGACCTTGTTAGACAGGTGTCTTCAGACAAAAATAAACTGTACTTTCTGGAAAGAGAATTTAAATTTGGATACATGTATGATACCCCAGGAGGAGATGAACTATTTGCACATTCAGGAAGTTTTTAAATAACAACATGATCTCAGGATTTTCTGATTAAAGCATGATGCTGCAAAGGTGCCCTGACTTCATCACATGTTTGGTTGTACCAGAAGACCAGATCCTTGTAAACTCTTAAGAATGCCATAAACATTTGCCTTCTTCATTCTCTCTTTTGTTCATCTTATCTCAATGAGGCACAAGCTGTCCTTGATTCTTTTGGAACTAAAATGAAATATGTATTAAAAAATAGGATATTTTATGTAAAACATATATGTAAACATGCCATTGCAACAGCAAGTCCAGCTCCTGTGTGTGTGTGCTATCTTCATATACTCATGGGATTTTACTGCTGCCAGACTTCGGAATTATTCCAGTGCACCTACAACATCATCAATATAATGAATGGCAAGGAGTCACAGTGAATGCATGGAGCTCCATAAGGAATGGGATTCTTCTTTGAATTCAGAATGCTGTGACAGGAGAGCAAACTGCTCTGGGGAGTGATGTCAGAGCGCAAGGAGAGAAGGTGCAGGCACTTACCCGGATCCAGCTGAGGCTCTGGTAGTCATAGAGGCTCTCGTACTGGATGGCCAGTTCTCGGCACAGCGGGATGCCAAACTCCCAGCTCTGCGGGGCCAAAGCAAATCACACTCACAGCAAACACAATGCTACTGCAGCTCAGCTGAGAGCAGTAAGGAAACAATTCTGGGAATTCATTTGGTATGAAATGGCAGAGATTAGATGTGAAAATGCAATGCAATGAAACCATTTCCATTAAACAGCAGATCAAGTCCTCCTAAAAGATGGGAATGGAGGCATATGTTCTGTGGAAATTACACACACATACTGCTTGTTCTGGCAGCTCATTTATCACACTGGGAACTTATCTGGAGAAAGATAATAAAACTAACAATTTTTCTTTATGCTAGCACCCCTTCAACCCACTCCCAAACAGCTCCTTTGCTTCCTGCACTAGAACTCCCTGGAGTACAGAGTAAGGGCTTGGCTCCCCAGCACAGTGCTCCCCTTCCCAGGCTGCTCCTTCCCATTGAGAGCACAAACTGCCAGGCAGGGGGGACACTCCAGTACACAAAACATCCTCAGAACTGACCTGCATAACTGCAGTGACTCAATGCCCATATTCAGAAAGCCACACTCATTTCTTCAGCTCCCAATCCCACACAATTAGTCTCTCCTAGCACAACATGCTCATCATCCCAGAGGTCAGGAGGGAAAGACCCACTTTGGGCACACTCACACTGAGACAAAGACTCTCCTGTTACCTCAAGTGGCTTTTTGGAGAGCTCATTTTACACTGAAATCTCCTCTTCCATCACCTTTTACCTGCACAGACTGGAAGCCTTTTAGGGGAGTGGCTGTTTCTTACCATGCTTATGGTAAAGGATTTAGAACACCAAGGTCTCAGTTGAACCTTTACTGGATTAAGTTTTATCATGCATTACTGAGCTAATTTGCCAGTTGTTTTACAAGGGACCCTGCTGTAGTGAAAGCAAAATTATTGTGTGAGTTAGACTATCATCTTAAGTTTTAAGAATATTAATAGCAATATTGTAAATTCTTGGTAACAGTCATTAACAGCAATAACATAAAATATTAACACTTAATATGGAAAGAGCTTTCCTGGTTACATGTACCTTCCCATAAAAAAGTGAATCTCTACACTGTTTGATTTAATTTATGAGCCAGTTTACAGTGTTTCACTTTAAGTCCACATTTGTAGTGTCTATTCTCTTCTTACTACCACTTCCTTACTACAGCTCCTTAGTTAAGCTTCAGTTAATTACAAAAACTTTAATAAAAACTTGCTAAATAAAATATTGTACTAGAATCAATTTGGATATTCTGACAGTATTTGTAGTTTGGGAGAATGGGAGGCCTGAGATTTTTTTAGAACAAAGAAACAGATACAATAGGAAAGGTACTGAAAGACCAGTTTCTTGACTACTCTGGATATTAGTGAGGTATTTGTGATCTCACATTAACAGGATTTTTGCTGTGGGTTGTCAAAGCCCATGACACACAAACTGATCCACTGAACTGAGGTCAACCATAGTCAGTTAAGTGTTTGTATTTGCAAATTCAAACACCACTGCATTTGTAATGATTGCAGCACATTCTTTACAGAGATACTATACACAGATTTTCAGTCCTCAGTTGATCTATGTTCACTTCTAAAACATCTGGCCAGGAATAAATGGCTTTTTTCACCACAGAGAGTGTGAGCAGTCTTACTTCCAAATGGGATGCTGTGACTAAAGCCTACCTAACTCTCTAATCTGTGTTCTGGACAGAAACAGAAAGCTCACTGGCTGTTTTCCCTCCAGGTGATCTGAGGGATGTAACCTTTCATGCTCCTTTTCTGATGTCAGTTAAATTAACAACATGGTACCACATCTGATTTCTCTATACAGTAGCTCTTCTACATGTACCTTGATACCATTCCTGTCATCCTAACTCAGGCTCTCTCTTTGTTTCAGTTTCCATACCAAGAAATTCCACTGTGCTACCTGAGTATTCTGCAGATACAAGATGAGATAAAGAAGTGAAGAAAAACAATATACAGGTAATGTCCTAAAGAGAAACTGCTTTGTAGATATTTGAAAGGAAAAGGAATGAATGGATATCCAAGTCGCTGGAGCTTCAGTTTTAAAATCTGTGATGCTAACGAGTAACATCTTCACAATATAGATAATTAATATGTAATTCCATGTGACATGCAAGTGTCACTTCCCTCTTCAAATAACTTCCTGATGTCTTCACTGGTAATTTTCCTCATTAGTGCTTTCTGTTTTGCTGACCCCTGATGTATTTGCATGTTGCATCTTACTTGAAAGCCACATTCATAGGGCATTTATTGCAGCCTTCTCCTATGACACCAGCAACTCTCAGCTGACTGCACACAAGGGGGTACAGGTAAAGACAATCAACCCTTCTGAATGCAAACCTTTATTTACCCACATCCCATGTGCAGGATTTCTTTTGGAAATTATTCCCATGAGGGTACACAAGAAAAATGATTTCAAGTGTTGGGTATGGAGCACATGATCAAAACCAAAGCGCTTTGGGAATACTGCTTTGGGTCTCTGTGTGCACTTGGCTGCACTAAGGAGAGCAGACCCTGCAATGCCATGGTGGGAGCTGCTCAGAACTGTCAGTTAATAAATCAAGCAGTGAACTGGACAGAAAAAGGTTGTGTAGTTTTCAAGCTATTGCTGTGTAGAAACATGATCAGTTGGGTTCAAACTGCTCCATTAATAGATGTCTTCAACTAGAGAACTTTCAACAGTCAAAATTGTAACTGAGGGTTAAAAATATCTTCAATTTAAGTTATGTACTTGCACACACTGCCAGCTGAGCCCCAAACCAATTCACAGCATAGCAGAAATCAACAGGAAGGGGCACATGACCAGTGAAGGCTAAAAGCCTTTGGAACACCATGTTCCTTCCCAGCACAGGGCTGCTGCTGACACTGCTGAGGGTGGGAGTCAGTTCTGCACCCACTGCACATCCCAAGCCTGCTACAGGCTGTGCCACTGGCATGTCACAAGATACCCTTGTGGCCAGCTTTCCTCCCATTCCTGTCCTGAGAACATTTTCCTATAAACAAATGCAGAATTTTTACAGCCTTTACACTCTGCCTCAACACCCACACTTGGTGGAAGAGGCCAGGAGCAGCATGAGAAATGGAACTCTGGAAATGCAACTGAAAGACAACAACAAATCCTGCTCTGCAGAAGCTGAGGAGGGACCATCAGGCTAGTGCAGAAAGAAGCTGTCAGACACAAGTAGAGGGAAGCAGGTTTCTTCCATTCCCTGAGCTGCTCCCTGTCACACAGCAAGAGGGCTGAAAAAGAGGATTTGGCTTCCCAGTATCTTTCACTTCCATAGTCTGAGTGACATGCACACTGCTTAACTGGATTATTTAATCATTCAGCTACCATTTGCAATAAAGGAGGATTAAAACACAAATCAAGTAACTCCAAAAACATCCAGTAGGGAGAAAACCTCAAGAGGTTAACACTCCATAATCTTAGGAGTTTTATAGCCTAATTACATCAGTCAATTTTCACTCTCCTTCACTGTGTATATGGATTCCCTGTTGGTGTTGTCAAAAATAAAGACTCACTTGCTTTCCATAGTGCCTCTATCATCTTTGTCTAGTCAGACAGTACAATACTGCAATTTGTACAAGCCAGTAAGTTGTTTTTAAGTGAAGTCTGAAAACCCCTGAAAATTTCTGAAATGAGAGAACCATATGCAGTGTTATCACAAAAGAGCAGCTCTGTCAGGCACACAAAAAAAGATCTTGATCACTTCCTCATAAACGGGCCATTTCTTCCTTCACACAGGAATCTGACTTCCTTTTGCAGGTTCTGTAGAAAATGTTTCTGCCATATGCAACTCCTATTACCAGGACTAGGAATGAATTGTCTGGAATGGCAGCCCCATATGAACCAACTCACATTTGTATTTAATGTCACTGTCATTGCCATCACAGGCAAAATCAACCCCAAGGCACACATACAGATGTTATCTCCCAAGAACATAAGCTGTAGGAATTTTCCTAGAGAAGGGAAAATTTGAAAATACTCCAACAGATGAAGTCACTTTTAAGGTTCAACTCTGAATTGTTCCCAAAACACCATGACACAAGGACTAAAGCATCTACCTCTGCAGTAATTGAAAAGAAAAATATAATTAACTATAGAAAACCCATACTCAATATTTGAAATTGAAATGGATTGATTTTCTTCTCGTGCAGTGGATGGAACTGCACTTCAATTGAAAATCACTTTAACATAAGTGACACTGAAAGGATTTAAATCTTTTTCAATAAAGAGACCCCTATAGCATTTGTCTGCCATTTCCTTGTGTAGGTTAAGCACAAAACAAGTTCTCAAGTGAGTCATAGCACAGCAGTTTGCATAGACAGCTACAAATGCAATCCCACCCCCTAAAAGCTGAGGAACTGGCACTCTGCTACATCAGCTGATCCAAGGCTTGGTTTAAAGGTTTAAAAATGTTCTGGTGTTTGTCCTGTTGGCCTCCCTAGTCCGTTCCAAATGCCATACATAATGAAATACCTTTTCTCATCTGTTTTTTTTGTCCAGAGAGCCAATCTGTCATGTTATAAACCCTTCTGATACAAATTTACTTCCAGACTACTGAACTGAGATGATGGCTTGCAAGCCCTAGGCTGGTCAGGAAAAGGGAAGGAAGCTGCTGGAAGAGAGAAGAAGTTGGCATACCTTCCCTTTGTTGAAGTAATGGATAATCTTACGGCACAGACCTTCCTTACGTTGCCACTCTGACTGAGATGGGTAATGCAGGAACTCTCTCAGAGGTCTGTCCTCCCACTGAAGCAACTCACAGTACAAAAGCAAAGTGAATGCAGCCTCTGTAGGAAAGGCAATTATGGAACACTGAATCAATGACAGAAAATAAACACAGCCAATACTGAAAGGTCACAGACTTGCTTCTGACAGTCTGCGATTTCTGATTTATAGTTTGTGAAAAAAATCTCAACTCTTAGAGGACCACTAAATTATTCAATTACTTAATATAGCAGCACACAATTTTTAGGTACAAATCTGTCAAGTTTTCTTTTACCAGTTACTTGATTTAAATGCATAGTCAGATGTTCAAGTCTGTAACTAGATTTGGGGCCTGCAGCTGTAAACAGAGCTTGGACAACACAGCATTAGAGTCCATGCACGTTCCAAGTGCTCCCTCAGCACTGCAAGGCAAGGAAACATGACAAGTGATTATAGAATGGTGGTTTTGCTAATCTTCCTCTACATTTCATTATGCTGTTGTGATTTTTTTTCTAATCCATCTTCTTTAAAGAACACTTTAATGTAAAATTTGAAGTGTTATGCAATAATCATGTGGTTGGGTATAAACAGACAGTATTGAACTTGAGGGAATTGAGCTGGGCTTCAGCTTTTTGCCCTCCCAACTGCCATAACTGATTCATGCAAATTCTTTCCAAAAGAATGAAGCAGATATTGTCTAACATCAGGAGAGTTACAGAAAGTCATGAGGACTCCAAGCAGACTCCGTGGAATGCCTCCCTCACCTGTGTAGTTCTCAGCCTGTAGGTGCATGTCACACAGCTTGTGGATATAGCGGATGTACATCTCCTCCTTATTAATTTCAGATTTGTAGAAATTCTGGGAAAGAAAAAACACAGCTGGTACTCTTGAGACTCTCCCCTCATTCAAGCACTCAGCAGCATATGTGGATGTGCAAAGTTATTGAAAAGAGAACACATTCTTAGTGGGAAAGAAAAGTAATAAATCTGTTCACATTCACACTGATCTAACCCACTAATTTAATATCGTGGCATGATTTTTTTTCAAAATGAAGGTAGTCAAGAAAAGAAGACGAGTTGAGAGGGGTTGTAGAACCTCTGTCACAAGAATACACAGAACTCAGCTGGACACAGACCTGAGCAGCCTGACCTACCTGGCCCTGCTTAAAGGAGTGAGTTGGACCAGAGGATCCTCACAATCCTCATTGTTCTCTTCTGTCATCCCAGTGCTTGGATTCTGAAGCTACTCTTGCCTGACACAGATTCCTATCCTAGTCTTTCCCATCCCAGTTTCAACAAGATTGCACAGGCTCACAAAGAGATAAAGGAAACATCTTTACCATAAGGTTAACAGTGCAGCCAATCTTCTTGTTTTCTGTTTCATCTCCTTTCATACAGTCCCTAAGAAAGCAGAGCAATGTTGAAACAAACCTCTGCAAAAACAGTCCTTTTAAAATAAATTTGAAGCTATCTTATCTTCCAGAGTTTCCGTGGATGACAAACAACAAATAATAATTTACTTCATTTTATAAAGTTCCTCTAAGAAAAGTTTCCATGTTAGAGCTGAGATGATGTGAGAACTGAGTGTCCCCTTACAAGTTTGCATCTGCAAACAAGCACCTGAAATGACTGTTCCTTCATTTCTTACAAGAATCTGAACAAAAATCAGATATTAGTGGTCAAAAATAATCCAAATGCAAGATCTATTATAGAAGAAAAAGCCTCTTATTTATCCAGATGTAAACATTTTGTCCTAATCAAAGGGTTGGCTTCCATAAATGCAGCTCTGCAGTGTGGTGTGGCACACAAGGATACAACAGGAGGGATTTAGACTAGATTTCTAACTTTGACATAGGTAAGTTGAATCACAAAACTTATCTTTGGTTTCTGGAATATTTTAGAAATTGTTTATATTCAAACAGTACAAGAGACTAAATTTTTAAAGCAGTGACACAGCAAATCATCTTGAGAACTACTACAGCTACTGACTGGCAGCTGGACTCTAAGAAATGCCTGTGCTCTTCCAAATTCCAGTGCCACATTCCAGTTCCCTGTTCTGGGAATGACAAATCAGCTGCAGATCAAAAATCAATTAAAAACTGGTACTTGTTTCTCAATTAAGCATGAAAATGTGTACCTGTGTGTCAAAGCTGCCTTGCTGGCAGCCTTTTATCATTAAAAAACAAAAAAACAGAAACCATAAATACACAGCACTCTCCACCCTGTCCCCCAAAAAAACCCCCCAAGCAGCTCCGCTGCATTCCCTTTACATGTGTCTCCAGTACCTGGTTGTGCACAGCAGTTGTAGAGCAGTTGTTGCCAGGAAAAAAACCAGGAGATTGGATCAAGGTGGTAGGGGTAACAAAAAGAGCAAACTAAAAATCACAGAAAAGGATTTGGGACTGCAGAACATCCAGCCTAGTCAGAGGGTTTCACCTCTAATGAGCAGCAGCAGAAGAAAAGAGTATTTGAACTCTTGTCAGTAGGCTAAAGATAGAAATATCTGGGACAGTTCTATATAGGTTCAAATTGTCTGTTATTAAAAAAAAAGCCATCTGAATGTGTGTGTATATATATAAATCTAAAGTTAAAATATTTCCTTCTAACTAAAGCTCAGCTGCATTGACACAACAGTCCTGCAAACTTCAGTTTAAAGGAAGGCTGCCTAATTTATAGTGAAATCTTGCTCATGAGCTGATGTGCCAGAGTTCCCAGATAGAAATCTTCCAGCCCTGCAGGCCTGGATGAGGCATTCAGCACACCTTGGTTCAGTGAGGCTTTGGGGATCACTCTTGTTTTTAACTCAGTTAGGTGAGATCTTTTCAGTGATAGAAGGAATGAACGTTTTAATGACCTGAATAAACCTCAGTACAAAACTATCAGGAATGAGCACACGAGAATGAGAATAAGGGCTCTAGAGATGAGGATCTGGGATGTTTGCTCAGAACCCAGCATGATACATTGGCTTGCATCTATGCAGCTTGACAGTCAATAACAATATTCCCTGCAGGAATTTGGTGCCATGTCTCGACAAACTTCTTGTGCTTAGAACACTGCTGGTGCCAGGTACCTGTAGTCGAGCAGACGCTCCATGAGACGAGTGACGGATGTGACAAAGGAGATTCCAGTCTCCCGCCAAGTTTCCTGCTCAATCTTCTCCAGCAAACTGTTTGGAGATGGAAAGGCAGCAGGTGAGGCTTCAAGGGAAATTGTGCAGTGCATGCAGACTGACACAGGCAACTTGGTTTCTCCCTCATAAAACAAATGCCAGAAGAATTAGTATCTTACCTGGGATAAGGCCCAAAGAGTTGGGTTCTACTCCAGGCAGCATGAGGTAAAGATAAGGAAATTACAGAATTGACAGGAGAAGGGAAAATATCCTCATATTGCCATTTAACAGATATGAAAAAGAGCAACACTCATGGCAATACCTGATTCCCACACTATTACCTGTAGCTTAAATACTGTTAGCAGCAGTCAGAAACTGAAAAGGAGTCCAAACCTACTGTAAATATTTCTTTGCTCATCCCTCCATAAATTTTTATCTCTTATCAGCAACCAACCAACCCTGAGTCACATTGTATTTAAACTGGAAATAAAAGCAATCTGCTCCTGCCTAGCATAGACAGTGCAGTAAGCACCCATCTCACACAGTTGTGAAGAAAGAGAGAAGGCTGGAATGAGAGCACTGAACACTGTGTTTAAGAAGTGAAGAAAGAAAGCAAATTTACATGCCAGTTTCCCTGAAACTGGATTTCCAGTCAAACAATTTGCAACCTGTAGGAAAGAAATTCTGTTGGATGCTACGTCCTCCAAAGAGGCAAAGAGTTTGCCTCTTCAGTACTGGGAGATTTGCAGCTGAGGGAACCAACCTTTCCAGCAGTATAGCTGAGACAGTAGAATTCAGGGTCAACTGGTTTTTTCGCACAGCATTTACTAATTTGTGGAATTTTTTCCTCAGTTGTTTCCTCATACTGTTCTCAGACAACTTGGTGGCAAATATAAACTTAGTGGTTGCTGGAATTCCAGGCTGTTTATTGGTAATGCATCCAATCACTATCATCTAAAAATGACTAAAAAGCTACAGCCCTTGAATTCTTAACATTTCAGGTAATGAATGCCCTCAACTGCTGCAAAGGCACACTATTCGTCTTGCCATGTGAATAAAAAGAAAAGAATAGATATTTCCTTTCCTTTATCCCTGAAATAGACTTACTTTATCTGTACACATAAGAGCCAAGACTTCCCAAGGCTGAATATACACAAATCCAAATTGAATACATTTCCATACTTCCTGAGGATAAGCACATGGGATGGGCAGGCTTATCTAGCTTGCAATGAATGTATATGCAATGGCAAATTCAGAAATAGAATTATTGGTTCCAGCAAAACAAAGGTCTATGCCTCAAACAGCTGGTGTGCTATTGGGGGCCACATAAAATTTTCTGTCTATTCCTTCTGAAATAAACTAGGAACACTCAAAATGAAATTTGGAGACAGATCAGTAATCACAGGTAGTAAAGTATAAAGTCAGGCATAAAATCTTCAAGTTTATCCCCCTGAGTACAAACAGTTGGTGTGAAAGGATGTGGAAATACCGTGTCACTCTGGGGGAAGCAACTGGCAGCTGTTGAGCCGACAAAAACATGGCCTTCAAAAATAGGAGGAGAGAAGGAAAAAGGCTGAGGAAAAATCTCCTTTGCTCTAACAAGGCCTGACTGTAGATAGTGCACTGTGTCTCTAAATCCTGAGGCCAGGATCTCACTCACTGCTATGGAAAGAGAAGGGCTCTGGCTCCTCCAGCAAATGAATTTTTGATAGAAGGATGATAACCTGTGCAGCCTTTTATTAGATGTCACAGAGAGAAGATAAGGAAGGATTTAGGTCTCTCTATTACTTTCAGCACTACTTCACTGAGCCATTCCATGGAAACTTGCCAGGAAGCCCTTTCCTGCCTCCCCAAGGATCTGTGGCTGCACAGATCCGTGCCTGACTCTTCCAGTGGCCCTGCACAACAGGAGGAGCACGAACTGGCAAAGCTTACAGCAGGCTGAAGAGTTCCCTGTAGTTCTCATCACCTTTTCCTTCGGACACCAGGCTGTCCAGCTTATCGATCAGCTCAGCTTCCACCTGCAGGAAGGGACCAAAGCCATCACTCACACACACTTCCAGTGAATCAGTACAGAGCTAAACTGGACCCTGAACTACAGCACAATATTCAGCACCACCGCTCTGCTCTGCTGGTCCTGCTGTGGCATTGATTTGCAATCACCCAGGCATCATATAGTGGAAGGTTATTTGCATTAAATCCACTTTTTAAGCCTCCCTATGATTATATGACACTTTGGCTTTCTCTTCCACTTCCATAAAGGGTCACACAGCCTCACTGCGTTTCTTTTAGAAGGATTCTGAACACATATTAATTCCTACCCTAAATATCAAATGCGGTATCAGATATCCTCATAAAATTCATTCAAGTGCAGAAAATGATACATTAAATATTTATATTAAACATGATATATTATCATGATATATTAAACATAATGATATAATAACATTAAACAAAACTATTTCATGTAGTCAGAAATCTCGCAGAAGACAGTTTCACTGATAGTGAAGACAGAGGCTCCTAAAGGCTGAAATTATTTGCAGAAATAAGGCAAGCATAGTTTGAGCTTCTCTACATGACCAAATTGCAAAGGAAGTAAAAATGGGTAAGAAAAGCAAATAAGCCAGTGGCACACAAATGGACTTGGTGCTCTTGCTGCTGAAATCATTAAAGGGAGACCTGATTTCATCCCTGAATCCAACTGTATTGTTATCCAGCCTTGATGAAAAAACAACCTTGTTAAAGCATGAACTACTGAAGAAAATTTTAAAAGGGTTTGAAAATGAGTTTTCAGGGTTTTCATATTTTCTGACAAACAACTGAATATTCAAAAGGTGGAGAGAAGCTCAGAATTAAAAAAACCTCCTCCCTTTGTTTGTGATCTACCATAACAACAGAAATCAGTAATGCCTGTGTCCAGCTATCCAGCATTATACTGGAAAGCAAATAACTCCCTGGTTCCAGCAGTTAATGAGGTTTATTATCTCTTGGGGTATTTAACTATTTATTTCATCACTAATACAGATGATTGTTTAATCTTTAACCTTAGAAAGTTACAATGCATGCTTCATAAAACAGTGTGGAAATTTGCTCTGCAGGTAATTTAAGAAATCTTCTTGGATCTGTAGTTTAAAATACATTAGTGAGTATAAAAATTAAATGTCGATTATGAAGAGTTCATCTTGATGCAGAAAATATAAATAGGCCTAGAAACTTGAAGGTGACAGTAGGTGCTTATTACTGGAAATTCCAGAGAAAGACTGTTCTATTGTTATGCTGAAACAAGTAGAAAGAGGGCTATGATCAAAATGCTATTGCAATAACAATAATAATAATAGTAAATAATAGCAATTGTAGCAATCACTGAAGTTGAAGAGGAAGAAAAACAAGCTCCTGGTAATACTTTTCCACACAGCCTTTAACAGATCAGGTTGTGGGAAAGGTCTGCTATTTTCCTGGAATGATAGATTAGAGCTGGCGTTTTAATGACTGTGCAAATAATTAATCACATGAATTATGATAATTTAATGGTGATTTACTCCTTCAGAGCACTGCTCTGCAGATTCTGGCCCCGGTATTGCCCCAGCACAATGACAATGAAACACTCTCATCTGAGGATCCAGACCAAACTCATCCTTTGTTAGCAATGCTCTGCACTTCAGGGATCTGGTTTGCAGTGGAAAATCTAAGCAATTCTCTGACCATGACTGGGAAACAGAATGATGAAGATTTCTCTCCCTGATTTGCAATCAGAGCTCACAGCAGGTGGAAACTGCAGAGCTGTTGTTGGACTTAACCCTTCCTGGAGAGCTGCTGCAATTTCTGAAAATAAAACCAGCTACAAAGTCTGTTTCAAGGCACAGTATAATGATTCAATTATACAATACCACTTCCTAGCTGCAAATTGAAGACAGAGAAGCAGAGAGCACTGTTTTCACAATGACTGGCTAAATCTTTGCATCCCCATTTTTGGTTCTGGCCCATTTAATGGCTGACTAATAATCTAAGTGAAACCAGTGGGAGCAGTGATAGCCCAGCACCTACAAAATTCTTTTCCCCATGTGTGATGTGCTGATCACATCCCTCCTCTTCCCCATGTACATGGGAAATGCAGTTTGCACTGGTTAAACAATCTTGGAGGTCTTGCGGTAGTTTTGTGAATTAGGTTTTGAATTTTCTATTTTATATATATTTAAATTTCACAGTCAGAAACAGATCAACCAATACAAACTCCTTGTTTCCAGCTGGACAGACAGACAGACAGACAGATCTAGAAAAGGAAAGATTGGGAAGTGCCTTCACCTGTTTGAAGTTGCCATTCTTTCTCTGCTCCCAGTCCATCATGTCATGGAAGATTGGGATCATGATATTCCTGACTTCTGGTTGCGGAACAAGTGTAACACCCAGAAAGGGGCCAATCATTCCCGGAATAAAGTGAATCTTGTGCTCACCTGTGCGACACAAAACAATTGTAATTAAATAAAAGCCTTTGCTATGTGTCACTGAGAAAATAGGGAACCCTTGCAATAATGCCATTTACACAGTAGTAAGCATAAGCATTACAAAAGCAATCATTCTTTTCCTGAAAAGGGATGAAAAATGAGTGTGTGCTTTACACCCTTTCTTGCAAAGTCTCTAAGAGCATTTTTGATTTCACTGTGAAAGCCTTCAGCAAAAATTGTCAGTGCATTTTACTTGCAAAGGAATTTAAACTGTCAAAGGTAACTGAACTAAAATACACTGACTGGGGGAAAAGAGGCCAGGGGTACTTCTAATTCATGAAAACTGTGAAAGGGCTGTGAGAACAATGGTACTTTATACCACACATTTAGATTTCAAGGAACTCCAGAGCTCTTGGTGTCCACTGCTGTCTCGATTTCCTAAATGCCCTTGACTGGGACCAAATGGATCTGCTCCAGGAGGGACCTGAGGCACTTTGCTGACAATCTCTTCTGAGCCACACTACTGCACTGGTGCAGAGAGAAACTCATCAAAGCCTGATCTGGAACAGCATCCAGTGAGAAATGTCTGCATTTACACATCTAAAACTGGCTTCTCGCTTCTCAGCTCAGTTTGTCCAGCATCATTTTCTGAGTATTGGATCTTTGATATCTTGGAGGGCCTTCTATTCTTCACACACATCCTTTCAGCTGTGACCAGCTCTGCCTGTATCATTTTAGCTGTGCAAGACAAATCAGGCTTATTCAGTTTTCTTACTTCTGTAGTCTTCCTGACTCTTGTCTGAACTTTGTCCAGCTTGGGTTTCTATTTCTTTGTGTTTTGTTATTTCTTTTAGCTATAGAAAGCAGGACTAGTCAAATTAATCTAGAATCAAGTGCACTTAGGGAAAACACTCTAACAGTAATATGGTCCCTCTTCCCTTATTCCAGATTCTTACATATTTGAAAGATTACAAAATCTCTTTTACTCATAACATTTTACAGGTAGCTCCCCTTCAACTGATTATCAGCATGGTACATTTGTAGTCTTTGAGTTTTTGAATAGCAACTCCTACCTATATTCCTACATATAAAATGTTTGTATTTGGCCTGGTGAATATTTTTCAGCCACATTATTAAGTTATCCAATCTGACTTGTCACTCCTTTGCTCTCTTAATGATTCATCCCTTCTCATATCCTTGTATTTGTGATCTCTATCAGCAAACATTTTGCTATTTTCCTCTAGAATACAGTGCAGAAGAGAGTTTTGGTGGGAGAAATGCTTCTCTTCAGAGAAATAAAGCATTAAAAAAATTAAAATTTGACAGAAATGGAATTTTCCTTTGGCTTTGGTTGTCAGGTGAAAGAGGGAGAGGCTTACCCAGGTTCTGCCACATGCTGAAGAGCTCATAGGCCATCATCACTCTCATATCACCATACCTGAGAGAGAACAGAGTCATAGCTGCCCAGGGAACAAAAACTTGCAAGGCAGTGATGTGAAAAAATCATAAAATGGTTTAAAAAATTAAATTCACATTTATCTCAATGTAAGAATATCAAACAACTTGAGTAATCATTGGTTGCTGTATTGGGAGATCTAGTTATTAATTTCCCAGGCATTTCCACATCCTGGGTTTCATAATAAATCACAGAGACTTATGGTAAGAAAATAAGGCTCTTTTTTGAGGTGGGAACCCAACAAAACATATCCTTACTTATCCAGAATCTTCTTCCTCTTGGGTGGCGTGGCATTTTCTAGTTGGAGACTTGGCTGGTTTATAAACAAAACTGCCAGGCTGAAATAAGAGTTCCACACCTGTGACAAGGGAAGGAATTTTATAACATTACACTCCAAGAGAAAGTTTTAAAGGAGTGGAGAAAGACACAGACTCCTTTTCATAATCAAGGGGTAACTTCATCAATGTCTCTTATTATGGAGATACATATTAACTCTTAAAGGTATAAATTGATTATTTCAACCCTGGTAGGAAGTGAAATTAAAACCCCCACAAAAGCAATGCCACTGGGTTTTCCTCTTTGCACCAGAGCTCAAGAATGAATAAACCTGGTGACATCAGCAAACTTTTAAATTGTTTTTCTGTAGGTTGAACAGGTTTTATCTGTCAAAAATCCCCAGAGATCAAATTATATTATGAATGAGACCTCTGTAATTTGGTCTGTTTTCCCAAAGAGATGAGGTTTTTGCCAGCTTGGTCTGTGCATGTCTGGCAGCTCTTCCTTACTAGCCCTGAGCTTGCTGCCCATCTCCAACTACATCAGACACAGGGACAACACTCCCTAGGATTGTATTCTCCAGGTTTTGTGTCATCAGCCAGAGACACCTCTGGGAGAGGAAGTTCACGAATTCTCCAGCCCCAGGAGAAGCATTTCCTGAGATTACATTGCATTATCCATCAGTCTGGAAGACAGCACACTCTATTAGCCCCATGCTTATGGAATTACTTGTTTCCTTTATGAGGGACTGACTTTTCCTGATTTGATCTCACACTGTATCTGTTCTACTTCCCATCAATTCCACAGCAGATTCCATTCCTGTCCTTTATCAGTTAGGTCATCTTCCTGACAGACACTCTAATAAATGCTGCAAATATCATCAGCTAATGCAGAGGGCAGCTCCTGTTCCTTTGTTACTGCTGGGTTGAAAAGATGTCAGAACATTTTCTGAATCAATTCTTACTTTAAAATCGAAGTCTGTTTCCGTGAAATTCTTATGCAGGGCAGAAGACAAGTACTGAACTGTTGTAACTATGATACTGCAGCCAAAAACAAAGACAAGAAAACAAAAAGAGAACATTTGAAGCTGGAATACAAATTATTGCAGTGGTTGGTGGTGCTGGTTTTACTACAGGTACAGAGAATAGCATTCTTTGTGTAATCTCTGTGATATTTACACAGAAGTCACCATTCTATGCTTTAATGAACAATTTGTAATAATTAATACAAGACTATGAACTTCACTATTATTGTAACTTTTAGAATTTACACAGGAGCCTTTAAAATCCTGTCTATTTTGCATGGCTGGGCCATTTGACCACCAGGGAAATGGAACAATCCACTCCTTTTCCTCCTGTTCAAAGCACAAAGATTTTTTCCCCCAGAGGAAAGTAAGTCAAAAAAGTTTGAGCTGTCCTTGTTCTTGTCTATACAATGGTTCTTTATCTCACTGTCATTCAACTCAAGATATTTGTGAGTATTTTGCCAATTTTTGATTCTGTGATATTTTTTTTGGTGGCTACATACACCTTAGTGAAAGGCAATTAAGGCACATGATAGATTCAGGAATTAATAAATGGCATGTAGGTAAGGCAACAGTGGTATGAAAAGAGCACATCTCTGGTCCATATGCAATACTCCAGTAGCACTGCTAAGTGTAACTGTCAGTCTAAAGCTTTGTTAAAATTGTGCCCAAGGGAACAAGTAACCTGCAGCATCTGAGGGAGCTCCTGTTTCAGGTGGATTTCTTTTTTTCTTACAGAGCTTCATCGAATCTTTACGCTTGAATTACTGAAATCCACTTCTTTCACTTCTCATTAGCAGGGTGGACTCACAGAGCATTCAGCTCAGCTGAGCAAGCAGCCTTTAGGAGCATTTCCGTGGTGTTTCCTCGGAGTGGGAACACTCCAGCTGTCATTCAGCCAGTGGGAATTCCACAGCTCGCTTAGATAAGGAAACCAGTGAATAATTCCATCCACCCTGTGTTCAACACTGCTGCCTATCCAAAGAGCACAGTACTTAGCCAGCAGAAGCAGGAAACTGAGATAAAACAGAGCATTAAAATGGCAGATGGCAACTGAATTGAGAGAGAATTCTGTGTAATGCTTTTGTGCCATGGCTGGGATCTGCTCCCCCTTTTCCAAAATACCCCAGTGCCTCTCCTGGCTTGGCAAAGGAGGGATGTTCATGGGAAAAAACAGATGTTCATCAGTGCAGGGACTGCCTGGCAAGGGAGCCATAGCCTCATCAACACCCCTTGTGTGGGGAGCTGGGCCTTGCCCTGCTGGGCCTCTCAGGGCAGCTCCTTCAGCTCTGCTTTTAACTCCTGGCTCTGAGAATACTGGTGCAGTTTAACAAACCCACGAAGACACAGGTCTGGTGCAGAGTGTTACAACAACAGCAGAAGGAGAACTGGCACTCCAGGATTCCTGTCTTGATCCTCACATCTCAGTCTGAGGAAAAACACTGCCCCAGGCTTTAACTGCCACGGAATGGCAACACTTTACACCTGCTCCTCCACTTACTTGCTGGTGAGCAACCTCATCACCATCCAGTCTCGAGGAAAGACACTCATCTTCATCAGGTTCCGAAACACACAGAAAATCTTCAGGAGGAACTCCTGTCACACAGGAAAAAAAGTAAAACTCAGCAGCAGTTGCAAGTGAATCTATTTTCTTGATTGTAAGAAAGACAACTAAGCTAAGTCTGCTCTACTTGAGCTTTGTGTTTCAAAGCCATTCCCCTGGAAATATGAAAGCAACATACATTGGAATATGGCTGTATTCCTTTTGTTTGCATCAAATATACACCTTCCAGCTTCTTTAAAATCTTCACTTCTACAGGGAGATGAAAATCTTCCCCAAGTACATAATTGTATCTGACTGCTCACATTACCACCCAGAGCTCCAGTGTCAATTTGCAGCTATTTTCGAATATACTGGACTCATAATCACTTTTTAATGCATTCTTTTTATTAATTGATCTGTCCAAATTTCTTTGGACTTATGTCACAATTTGAGAACTAACCACACACCCAAGCCAAATAAAACTCCTACACAGGCTTTCTAAAATAGTAACAGAACCCCTTTTCTGACAGCACAGCAGCAAAGAGCTCTTGGACACATTCAGCTGAATGTTTGCTTTCCAAAAAAAAAAAAAATCCCCAAACCTGAAGACATTTCTGGTTTTTGATTACCTGCACCTCCATGTCTCTACAGAACAACAGCAAAGATCAAATGTGACAGTTGTTGGCCTTGCAAACTATGATTTTGTTGTTTTGTTTTCCTTCCAGACAAAATCAAAATAGCAGAGAAACTGGCAGAGCAGGGGTTCTTCAAAACCATACTACCATTATGCCTTAATGGAGGGTGTGTGATTAACTGAGCTTGGAATGAAGCATTAGAAGCTCCTTGACTTTTGGCCTCATTTTGCCCAAAGTGTAACAGTAGTAAGTGAATAAAATGCCTTTCCATGCCAGAAAAAAAGAGGTATTGGAAATGTTTTAACAGCCATATTTGATGGGAAAAAAGGAGTAATATATAAATTCTTCAGCCTTTGTGGTACTCTTGGAACTTATACTCAAATTATTAGTGATACAACAGTTCTTTTGGGCATAAAGACAAATTTTAGTTCAATGACCTTTCCACAAGTCTGACATAAGAACTGGAGTTTAGATGGCTTTTTAAGTATCTATTAAAATGTATTATGAATTAATTCACCCATTTTCCTGTGAGCAATTTGAAAGTTACCAGAAAGGCAGCAATCTCAGATAACTATCAACCTGAGATACACTGAACCCTGCAACCTATAGATAAGAATTTTATCATCCCAAATTCATCTTCCTGGTTTGTTCAGCTTCTCTGTATGCACACAAAATATTTAAAAGCTTAAAGTCTATCCAGAAAGGACTTTTCACCGCTTCTCCATTTCATTTGTTAAGGTAACAGAAGTTCCTGCCACATAACATTGTTCTTATTGTGCATATTTGAGTGCCATGCTAAACAAAATAGTTTTATATAAAAGCTTGTCTTTATTTATAGGGTTAGTCTGCCTTTGGAACAGGCTGTGGCTGGAGATACTCCTCTTCCCCATCAAAGTTGAGATAAGAAGTTCTGCTGGTGTGAGATGTGCTATTTCAAAATGTCAGGGGTGTGTGCCCTTCACCAAGCCCTGCTGCTCATGGAGAGCTCTAATTTAGGCTGATGTTCACAAAGAAGCACGCAGCAAGTGAAGTGGTAAGTTTACAGCTTTCCCAAAAAAGATTTCCTCTGCTAGAGGCATTTGTATCCCCCAAAAGGCTTGAAATTCTCTTCTGGCATAAAATCAATGCCCTTTGTAAGAAAGCTCCAATACATACTGAACATGTAGTAAAATGCTATACAACAACAGACTTCACATTCACAGGATTAAAGAAGCCCTGTTCCTCTGCCTGTGTTTTATATGTAATAATTACAATATCCTTTATGTCCAATGACATCTATGCTGGGATTTATTTGCTGTTATAAAGATAATCTGGTGCCCTGTGGTCTTAAATATGTTTTTGCAACACTACACCAATGATTCTAAAAGTGAAAGGAAGGTCCCTGAACGGAGTGCCAGCGGATGGGAATGATTAACAGGGCAAGTGATGCTGAAGGGATTCTCCTCTGCTCTCCCATTCTGAGGGAATCACCCTACAAAAATCACATCCTTTTGTACCTTCAGTTCATCCTTGCTTTGGAAGTTGTCCAGTAAGTGCTGGAAGTGAGTGTCTGACATCTGACGAAGCAAAGATAAAAGGCAGGAGACATATTCTCCCTGTTGACCAAATGAGAAACTCTTTCATTGAGACAATCTGAAATTTCCCAGATACAAAGCTTAACCCGGGGGAAGGTATAAAGGGAGGGGTCTGAAATGGCCCCAATGCCTATGGGACAGCTGGCATGCACAGAGATTGAAAGTATTGCAGTTAACAATTCCTGAATTAATACAGGATACACCTCCAGGAGGCTCCTCCACAGATGCCAGTTTTAAAGATCTTTTAATCAAAGTTGTAGTCTAATCAAAAATACTTTAAAATTATTAATACAGACATGAACAAATCGCCCTCTAAGCATGCAGGTTTTGACAATACCTTTTCCATGTACTTAATATACAGTGTCTGTCAGAGGTGTGACTGCAGCTCATGCCAACAGACCAGCAATTATTTGAACTAAGTGGCTCTGATCAGTAAAGCAGTGACAGCTTGGGATCAGGCTGGGCTGCAGAAGGTGTCTGGAAGCTTGTAAATATATGGCTTATTAGTGTTCACCAAGTTCTGTGCTGTCAAAGCTCCAGTACTGACAGGACTGCAGTCAGATTTCTTGAGCACAGGCTAGGTAAGCCTACACGAGCTACAATTACATTTCTGTAATTCTGCAAAGCAGATGCACCCTAACCAGTTACCACAGCATCCCAAAGTGTTTTCCAAAGAGGAGCTCCCCCATTTTACAAATCTGAAAGCAAAGCACAGAGAAGTTAAGCAATCTGTCCAAGAGAACAAGCAAAGGGGTGCCAAAAACATCAGGACTGGGTCTGTTGACTGCCAGTCCCTTGCACAACACTATGTTTTCTGCAACAGAGAAACTAATTTGGAAAGTGCACAATTCCAAGCCATATCTAATAAGAATCCAGATATTGTGAAATATAAATTGAGGAGCAAATACAAGGGACTGTGCCTTCCATTTTACTGTTTTTCTAAATGACTCAAGCATCTGCCCAGCAGCTTTGTCACGGGTTGTTGCAATAAACTTTCCAGGGCTGAACTTCACTAGGAAGAAAGATGTGCTCCTCTGTGTGGGCTGGCATGTGGTAAACAGCAGTAAGTCAAATGGCAGGAAACTGAGGTATTACTGGACATTTGCAAGCCAGTGCCTTTCTTGTCCTGTCTCAAAGAACATCTCGTTATCTTGCCTAACAAGGCAAGATCCAACCTTCTCTCTTGTGTGAGAAGTGCACCTTAGTGCACATCTTCGACCAGCAGCACTGCTGAGGTTTCAGCCATTTGCTAAAGAAACAATTCTAAAAAAAGGATGTTCTGAACAGCAGCTTAACATCCTACATTGTGCAAAAGCTGCATTAGAGATTCCAACAAACAAAACTAAGTTAAAATAGGCTAGAATAGGAAAGGGCAGAAATCCAGGAACGAAGAAGACTGAACAGCAAAATTCTATTCTTTTTCTTCTCCTCCACTGTATGTCAAAGAAAAATTTCTTTCCTGTAGCTAAGGCTGGCAGCCTGGGCAAAGTGGTGTCTTCTTTCACCAAGCTCAAAGTTCACTTGATTTACCATCTCTTAATTTCTTTTGAAAAAGTATATTGGGTTTCATTTGCATGAAATAATCAATGACCCTGCACAGAAGCTCTCCAAGGTGTTAAGCAAAGGGATTTAACCACAGAGCACGGTCATCTCCTCAGTTTTGGGATCACAGCCTGAAACTCATTAGAACCCTTAGTGATACCACCTTAGGGGTGATGTCCTAGGCAGCTCCCCAGTACCTCAAGTCTTAAGCAATAACTCTCAAATCACAGCTGCAAGGACAAACAAGAAAATATTCTGGAAATCCACTAAAGCTTCCTGAACTCCACTGCTTCCTGCAGCCCTCACTAGTGCAGGGAGGAAGGATTTGGTTTGTGGCTTACTAAGGCAAAGAGACAAAGCCCTGGGCATTCATGCAGCAGAGATGATGATGAGGTGCCAGTGGTGGTGAGGGACTGAACCAGAGGTTAGAGAAGCAGGAAATAGAAACTGATTGTTAGTTACTAACAGTGATTTCTGCTGTGCACTGCGGGCAGCGCTGCCCTCTTACCGCCTCCTGAGACTGCGATTTACTCATGATTGTGAGCAGAGTTTGTAACAGCACGTCCAGGAGGCTCTCCACCATCATCTCAACCTCCTCCACGACATCTCCCTCCTACAGCAAGAGGTGAGCAGACACACAGTTAGAAACTGGAGAGATGGAACTGGTAAAGACAGTTCTGCTGAGTCAGCCATACCACAGGCTCGCTGGGGCAGAGGGCTCCATAACAGGTTCAAAGAAGTACAATCAAATTCCTCATTGGTACCAGATCTCTTGTTCTGTCAGAGTGTGTGTGTGTTACCTTGACAGTCTCTGATGGAAACATTCAGGGTCACAGCCATAAAGGTTAGTCTATAATCAAAGGCCTAGAATACAACAGGAGCAGATTATGTTCAGGAACCTTTACCCGATGGCAGTATTATTTTAACTTATTTCCATGATACCTTTCATCTCATTCCTTTCACACAGAACCATGACTTGTAATTGGAAATACACATTGGTATGAATTATATTTAGCACCATGAGCTTCCCACTTTAGTCAGGTGAGGAAACTTCACCACCCCCTCTTTGTGAGCCTTGCTTTACATGATCTAGTTACCATTTGAGATCAGAGTATTATGACCGTCAAAGCTGGGTGTTGAAACTCAGCAGCAATTTCCAGAAGTAAGTGGGATTTCATAGATTGGATAATTTTAGAGTATTCTTTTAACGTGAACCACAAGGTGCTAGTTACTGTCTCTTGCAGAACTTGGAGTCCTTGAGCTGTGCAGAACTTCCACTGACATCTAAGTTCTGGGCTTGCATGAAGAAAACTAAACAGTGTCAAAGCTGCTGAGGGTGTATGTGATTCCCCTCTCCTAACAGCAAACACACTGTGTCATCAGGATGCTCTGAGTCACACATAGAGCCAGACCCTCATTTCAGATGTTCTCCTGCTGACAGCACAATCTTGTTTTTAAAAGATTCTTTGAAAAACCTGTATTAACCTATAAGAAATGTCTCACTCTTCATTTTATTATATCAGCAGTGCAAATAAAAAATTAAAATCAAGTAGCAGATTTACCAAAGAACTGGTCTTGATTATGGAGAAGATACTGCTGAGGATCCCAGAGCAGATAAGCAGCTCCTTCTGCTGTCGTAGGTGAAGGTGAATGTGGTGAAGGACGACAGGCAGCAGGATGCGCCGTGACTCTGAATGAAGGAAAATAATTTCAAATGGAAGGAAAAAAATATTTACAAACAATTACAATGGATGGTTGCAACAAAATTCTGTGGTGTTATCATTCTCACCTTGTACTGAGTACAAGAATTTAAGTGCACTAACTTGAGGTCCTCTCTACAGGAAAGAGAAACCCAACGGAGCTTTCTGTCTTTCACTTTGCCTTCATCATTTCTTTCATTCAGACCTTTATGTATGAAATACAGTCACAATCTTCACCCATTTTCCACTGAGTTCTTAAAGATTTTTTTAAAGTTTTGAAGTATATGTAAGCAATAATGTAAGCATATTTAAGTAAAATTTTAAGAATTTAAGAGATACTAAAGTGTCGAGCTAAAGAAATTCCGAAGTTACAACATAAAGATTAAAGATACTTTAAAAAAAGGTTCCTCACATGATTATGCCTCCTGTTTCTCAGGAATGGCTAGAAAGGAGGTTTTCTTCCTGTCCATGATAAGAGCAATGCAAAGTCTAAAGTGAGATTTGGCAGTTTTAATAATTGACCAGACTTTAAAATGTATGTTTATCAACCTTTAGTGACTACAATTTATCTATGATTGATTTATAAACACTTCCATAGTAAAACTTATTAAGTATTTGTGTTGGACAGAGTTAACACAGCTACAGAATATTCTGAGTTGGGACACACAAGGATCGTGGAATCCAGCTCTGAAGTGAAAGCCCTTGTGAAAAGAAGAATCAAACCCACAATGTTTGGCTTTATTAGCACCCTGCTCCAACAAACAGAGCAAATGAATAGATTATAACGATGCTGCCAAGGGAAATAATGACCACCATGACTGGCATTCACCAGGGAGTTACTTCCAACAAACCACTGCAGAGGCAGGCAGGGTGGAGCAGCCTGAGCCCCAGCTCACCTGAGAAGGAGAAGAGGCGGCTGTCGACCGTGCGGGCGATGGACTGCAGCTTCACCACGTCCATGGACTGGCCGATGTGCACGGTGCTGGGCATGCTGCCCAGCGTGCCCCGCACGAACTCCGCCACCTCCTGCACCGTGAACATCTGCAGCAGCTCATCAAAGATGGCAGGGAACGAGTTCAGCAGGGCAGCCTGCGGGTACACGAGGGAGCTCAGCACCTGCAGCTCAGTGCAGGGAGCTGGCAGCACTGCAACACTGCATGAAGGGTCTGCACAAAGCTACTACCGACTGTGCTATGGCTGGTGGTCATGGCTTGTGGCACCTGGAGCTCAGCATGAACAAGTCACGTGTAGCACAGAAAAATCAAGTGCTGCTGCTATAGTAAGTCTTCAGATAACTTGTGCACATAGATATAGCTTCAAAAAGCTGCATTTTAGGATACAGCTTAGAAAAAAAGTTGAGATATCAGAGAACAGAAGATAGTCCACTTTTGTTGGTTTACTTTTTTCAGTTAATACAATGCTTGAGATGAGAGAGTTCTATACCAATTGTTTGTATTAAGCAGCTACCTAAGACAGTTAAAACTCTTCAGAAAATATTCTGAAGCGAAGAACCTGCTGACAGACCCTTAACCAGCTCTGCCATGTGACACTGCAGGATTTCTGCAGCAGGGGTGGGGTGTGAGTCCACGTGAAAGAGGCATCGCATCATGCGAGTGTGCATGTGATTCTTGCAGTAGCAGATATTTCCAGTAAGCTGGAGCTACCCTTGAAAGTGCTTCTTAAAGTGCAGAAATAGTGTCAGCACAAAAACAACAAAAACCTCTTCATCTCTTATTTCCTATTTTTCAATTAATTTTTTCACAAGAGTAGAAAATTCCATGCATCACCCTATGCTCAAGTTCTGCACTCTTGGTGTCCTATCAAACAACTGCCACTCCCTCTAATGTTTTAAAATTCTTCCCTTCCTCTAAATCCTACCCAAGCTCCACACCTGCTTCCTCACGTAACTATTTAAATTCCTAGATGGTTGCTGTCTTGCACACACCACAACACCTCCACTCTTCCTTTTCTGCCATTCCCACCACCGTTCCCCAAAGCTCTCCACACAAACCCGCAGTGATTTCCTGCAATGAGTTCAGATTTACCAGACTTCACTGCAGATCTCTGTTCAGCTTTGCCTTCCAGAGTTTCACCACTGTCAGTATTTCCTTTTCCTCTGAGATTTTTTTGTTTTCTCATTGCATAAACATTTCTGTGTCTTCCATACTGACATGACTCTCCTAATCCATATAATCCCAGCTTCCTTTGCCAAGTCTTTTTTCATTCAACAGTGAAATCTATTTAACAGTATTTGAGCAATATCAAGTTATTTTTACAACTTAACATGGTAGAGCTCATTAAATTATTCTGAATATAAATTTACCTCCTTCTTCCACTTGTTCGCTCTCAAAATCTTATTTTGTTACAATCAACTCAGATTACACAACCCCCCACAAGGCCTCCTGGGTGTTGTCCCCTATTTGTTCCTGTATACCTACAATGTACTAACAAAATAAATAAGTATAAATAAGTATAAGCTCCCGGAACTCTTGGAAGGCAGTAACAGCTACAAATCCAGTCACTGTCTTTATCTTTGGGATAATACAAGTGAAATGACAATATTGGCTCAACAAATCCTTACAGGAGTTTTCCTAAACTTTCTGTTACTTATAAAGCAGAAGGATTTCTGTGCAACCCCTGGCAATCCAAGGGCAGGCATGGAATCTCTTCAGGAAGATTTGGAGCTGCCCTAAGGCAACATCATTTCAACAGTTCCTTGAAGGGTCATTTATTGCACAACACCCCAAAATGTGCTGGAACATTACTCATGTCGAGCTAATTGCCTGGGAGGCAGGAAATCAGTTTTACTGTCATTGCTGGAAAAAACTGAGATACTGAGATCTCTCAAATATCCTGGAGAAGAGGACAAGTGTGAGGGGAATTACATTTGCCAGGGCCTTGAGCATTTCTGTGGGTATTTAACAATTGTCCAGATTTCCAGAACTAGTAATCAAATAAGAAACAAATGCTTGGCTCCCTGAACAATTTGACTTATATCATCTTGTGTACATCCTCAGTTCTGTCTTTTTGGTGTGTGGATGCCATAAACTGCTCCATGAATAACTGAAATATTCCACATCTCCAAGTTTTAAAGTACTGGCCACTTAAACATCAAACTTCAATTTATATGCAGGAAAAGAGTGCTTGGGGTAGGGAAAAGAGATTGACTGGGAACATCCACAATGAAACACTCGAGCAGTCTTGGGGATCGTTACTTACAGAATTAAATGTCGGCCTTGTTGTGCCCCCACATTTTTGTGGGGCACCTGTCCCGGCTCCGCTCGCCTGCCCTCCAGCCTGGGGGGCCTATGGGGCAATGGGATCAGGGGGCAACACAGTGGCAAGGGGGAAACAAAAAGTAAACTTTTCAAAGATTCAACAAGGACAGGGTTTGCAAATTATAAAAGTCCAAAGTAAGAAATACCATAGTGAGAGAAAGGAGGGGAAAAAAATTAAAAAGAGAAACAAAAAGGGAAAATCCCCCATCCTCAAAGTGACTCTCCCTCTGTAATGAGGACCAACACAACTGGAAAACATTCAGCAGATACCGTTTCCATTCACCATCACTTTGTCTGCAAAATTCTGTGCACTGTTTTCTCTTGTTCCTGACTCATCATATTATAACCACTAATGGATGATTAAATAAAATATTAGAGCAGCTGTTCTCCAATCTTTCAGAGCAGCTCCTTAAGAAAGAGATCACTCCACTGGCAGCTTCCTGAGCCAAGCAGAGTCACTGCTTGGCTGCAATGTTCACAGCAGCTGCTTCTTTGGCAAAATACAGCAGGTGTTCCAAACATCTGTAATTCTGCATTAGTGATTACAAACCACCTTCACGTTACCAGGGAGCTCTGAGTGCTCCATTCTGACATTCTCCGAGCAGAGGCATAGAACAACATGTTTGACATTTAAAACTTAAATGCAGGAGTATGTGATGCAGTACAGTGGTCTTTAAAAGTGAATCCAAAACTCAGCAGCATCCATACTAACTTTGAGTATTGTCTTCAGCCCACATGGAATCTTCACAAAGTCCCCTGGGCCATATTCAGTGATGTATTAAATATGAGTATGGGCATCACAACATGTTTGTGGTCAGGCTGCACATGATTACGACTAATTTTAGCACATGCTGGAATTGTTTATCTGAGTGCAAATACATCAGTTGAACTCACTGTAATGCTGCTGTGACTGGAAGTATTTATTTGAAGTACTATAATGAAGGACTTAGAAATTCTTGATGCCAACCATAAGTCATGGGAATGAGAGAAACCTGAATAGGCAGTTCACTTTTGTGAACAGCAAAAACTGCATTCTCATGTGAGAAGTCATTTCCTCCTAGAGTGCCCCCAGTCCAGATCACCTGTGCAAAGATACTGTCTAGTGCTATTAATGGGTGTCTTGTTTTCCAGCATCACCAGCTTGTTAGAGGGGAAAACTCCACTGACCTGCATTTAATCCCCACATGCCCACACCTCCTACCCGTGCAGCAACAGCTGCCTCGTGGTTTGCCAGTGGGAGTGTAGGAAACAGCAAACCTGTGTGAAGATGAGAGTCTCAGAGCTCCTGCTGTCCAAGCTGAGCACAAATCTGATGGACTGGAAAAGCTCCTGGATGCTGGAACGGAACTGCTCCTCCTCCATTCCACAAGTAGCTCTGGAGTAAAGGATCCGAGATTGGACAATGAACTTGAAAAGATATTCCAAGGCCTTAAGGAGCAGGAGAGGAAGGAGATCAAGACAGAGAAAAAGAAAGAAAAATAAAGGAGCTTTAAAGAGAACCAGGAAAGACTCTACATGCATAATAACTAAATTCTTGAGCTTTAGAAAGGAGAATGAAAAACAGGTTTTATAAGTTACATAATTCAGCTGAGGAAGAGCTACTCAAGTAGCAAGTACCCATTTCAATAATCTTTGTTACTTGCATGTCCCAGTAACAGAAAAAGCATGCATTTACATCAAAGAGACAAATCTGAGTTACATAATTTGAGGAAAATTTTGGTCAAGGTAAGAAACTTCTGGTTTTCTCATGACTTGGCATAATGATGGAAGTGTCTGAAGAAGCTGTTCTGTTTTCTTTCAAAATTTTGTAAATGCCATTATTTAGAACTGCATTTATTTGGCAGCAGTGACCATGAAGAAAACACACTGTTCTGTGCAGCTGTAACAAGTCACTCTCCTATCAACAGTTCTGAGACACCAGCCCAGCAAGGTGACACTTCACACACTCCGTGATACTGGCTGTGCACAACTGTCAACGCACCAAATATCAGAGACATAATTCCTTCCCTTAGTGCTTAACAGGATTCATCAGCAAAGGATTAAGGGAAGACATAATTCATGGTTTGATTATATCCTCAAAACCCAGCACAGGAAAAAAACAGGCTGGAGATTCAGCAATCATAGGCTGTACAGAAATCTTAGTAACATTTCACTGTATTCCATGGAAAATATTCTTATCTCACTTCAATGCTGGGAAACTGATGTTAATTAAAATACAGATTTTGCTCCCAAGAGATATTTTTGCACCCATAGAAGTCTTTCACTGAACCATCACACAATATGCAGAAGTATGCAATGCTACGTTGAAAGTTTTAGAATGCCACAGCTTTAAGGATATAGAACAGCAAAGTGAAATTCCTCAAAGAGCCATCATGGATTTCAAAATGCCACTGACTCTTACAGCCTTTTTTCCCTACAGAAATTATGGCAACTTTGGTAATGCAGCAGTTATTATTTATAATACTAAACCATCTCCCAGCGAAGCTTCCTTACACGAAAGAACTTCATCAGGAAATAGCAGCTGCATTCCTGGCTGCTTTCCAGACAAAGGCCACTTGGTTCCCAGTCAGCTCTCCAGGGCTGACATCCCTGTGCTAACATCAAACCCAGCACACACAGTGCTCCTAGGAGCTGCTTTAGGGGCTCAGTGTACACAACCACACTTCTCATCTCAAGGCTCATAACTCCGGTGTGAGGATTATGTTTTGCAGTGAATCGGAGCATTTGTGTGTGAACCTCCATCATTCCCTGGGGAAGGGGAGATAGCAGGGCTCAGAGCACTGCTTCCTTAGCACAGACAATGCACCCACACGGGCACTGAACCAAAGAGTTCCCTGTGTTTGCATACGTGGCTGGGATGCTAAAAACACAAACCAAGTCTTGGTAGCACAAGTCAGCACCAGGACTAACTTTGGCTCTTGCTACCTACTGGCTCTTGCTACCTACATCACAAATATGATGTGTATTTGTGCCTGAAAACATACAAGTGCACTGAGATAAAATCCCAGCCTTCAGTGATGTTTGGCATGATATAAAAGATCAGTGACAAATTAAAGTAGGTCTCTTACTAACACAGTCTGTGTGCATGTTCATTTAACAGTGAGCACCTCTGCCTTGTGACCAGGAAGACTCAGGGAAAACCTCCTGAAGGAGAAAAGCCCTTGCTGTTGGCTCCCTAATTTAGGCAAAACCCATCTATAGTTCTGCTAGAAGATAGCTGAAGCCTGGAAGGGCATTTCCTTGACACAGTTCCTTAGTTCCTAATTTCCTCAGGGACAGCAAAACTGGCTGTGGAGCCATTCATGGACACTTGGTTACAGAAGTCCCCCAGGAGGCACAGGGAGCTGTTCCTGGATGCATTTTTGTGGAGCTGTGTATAGGGCACAATAAATGAACATGATGCTGTGTTCTAGGTAGAAATGTCATTTCAGTTATAGTTCCTCCAAGTTGCACAGCAGGTTTTGAGAATTAAGAGCAGTCTTGAGGGAGGTAAGAAATTTTAGAAATTCTCTAGAATGCTCTTTGCTAATGCCAGGATTGGAAATCAGAATCCTATGGGACATTTGCATGTCCATCATGAATGTGCATGAGCAGGCAGGAACTGTAAGAGTGCAGAGCATTTCAGCACCAGCTTTAGGGCACTACACTGAACAGAGAATTCAGGGAAAAAGGGATACAGAGCCACCCTGTTTTCTCAGTCAAAGAACTGCTAACCCAAGGAGTGTGGTGTACACATCAAAGACCACAGAAATCCTCAACAGTAGAAGCTGGTACTAGTAATGACACATTGGCAATGATAGTGGTTTTGGTACAAACTTGCTCCAAATGCCTGAAATAAAATCTGGAAACAAAGAAGGAAATCAGGCACTTCGCTATAATAAGAGAAGATAAAGACTTGAATTTGGGCCTGCAAGAGATACCTGCAAAGGCAACTGTCTGAATAAGAAGTGACAGCAGCGTGGGTGGCAGAGGATGTGCTGTCAGGTCTGCACAAACTCTGCTGATAATTTTAATTCCTGTGCTTGGAAAGGCTTGGGCTGTCAGGTCTGCAAACTGACCTCCCTCAAAGAGGGAACAGCCACGTTCCAGCCAGCACTTGAGAGCCCCAGCAAGCAAAGAGCTGCCTTGGAGGCTGAGACACAACGTACCATAGCCACAAACTGACTTGTCTAACCCAGCTCTGAAAGACATTGCAGAATTCCTGTCATTGCTATTTCCAAACAGGATTGCTATGAGGTTCCACAAATGCAGATCACACAGGGACAATATCCTATATCTCTATTTGCTGCACTGCATAAAGCACTAATGGGTACTTTGAGAGGCAAGAAAACCTCCTCGAAGTCATTCCAGCTGGAGATCTTCCTCTCATCTCATAACTTCAATAGCTTTTTTGCAATTAAATAAAAAAAAGGAAAGATAAGGATAGGAAAAAAAAAAAAGAATGAGAAAGTTGCTAATTCCTTGAAAAGGCATATTTGCCCTATTTTTACCATTCCATATGAAACTGTGGCTGAAAATTCTAAAGGTGATGTTCCTAAGCATGTCAGTATCTACAAAGACAAAGCAAGCACTGGTGTAATGTCCTTGTATTATCTGAATAGGAACCTAGCAGGGGATCTGGAAAGTGAGGGGATGGCATTGGCAGTGTCCTTCACTTGGAAGAGGTTTCACTTATTTGTAGTGAGAGGTGACGAAATCCAAGTACTGATCACTGCCCCTGCTTCCAGTTCCCCAATGCCAGACTCAGGTGTTAGGACACAGCCCCCTTGGAGGCAGGTGGGATTCACTCAGAGAAAAACATCTTCCTGCAAATGTTGGCATCTTGTATTTATGCACCTGACACACTGACTTCCAGGCTTACTCTTACAATTGGTAAAACGAATACTTTATTTATTCTCTGATTTCTCTGCAGCAGCTCCAAAACACTCTTGGTGTTCCTCACAGCTGTGCCTCCCTGGGATATCAGGCTCCTATCACAGAACGACAGGCCAGGTCCAGTGCTGCTTTGAGGATTTCTATCCAGTAAAAGACTCATTTATCTGCTGCTTAAAATACTCTAGGACTTCAATCCATGGTACAATGGAGCTGCGTCACAGCCAGGAATGAATAGCAAAACTTTGACCTGTGCCTGATACATTCAAGGTGCTGCTTGGAGGGCAAGGTGTAGCCCATATCAAAGGAGTATTTATGCACTGGCCAAGTTCTCCATAGGGTTGCTAAAGAGCTTGGGGAGCTTAATTATTTCAATTTTTTTGACACGAGAATGGATCTCCCACCACAACTAAAATTGTGGCTATATATATAGAAATCTGATTAAACAATTATAGGAAGCCAGTGCCACCCCACCCTTGATTCCATTTCCAGTCTTCTGTGGTCCCAGAGGAGCACTGCAGGCTCCCAGGGGACACCTACCCTCATTGCCTCCTGGATGTGGTCCTGGCGCACGAGCTCGGCCGAGCGGTCCATGTACCACTTGAGACAGCGGATCAGCTCCCTGAGGAACAGAGCACACAACCTTCAGCACCACTTCTGACACTCACAAAACATCCTGCTTTTAGGGAGACATCTCTAAACCAGTCTCATTTCACTTTATTGCAGTGGTCAGTTACAGCTGTGCTTGATACTGAATTTACATGGTATTTACATTTATTTAAGTTTCAAAACCAGAAAATTATTTCTTCTTTGTAATTGACTTGGACCTTGAGGAACACTAAGAGAACATAAAAAATATGTTATTAGAGAGATAGCTTTGATAAAGGCATGGTTCTAAGACCAAAATACACTTCTGTTTTATTAAGAAATCCCAGCTCTCATCTCAGTAAGAAGCTTTCAGAAGCTGAGATCACAAACAAAATACCTGCATCTATTTTGCTAAGTGCACGAGACCATCTGGACTAACTTACAAAGCTGTATTAAACCTATGTTTTATTTCAGACATCAGACTACCAAAAAACATTTGTTTTGTCTGAAAGATGTGCTAATTAGCACAAAGCAGAACACCTTTTTACCTCTGAAGAGGACAGTGCCTTCTGGTGTTGTGTATTATCTACGGGGTTTTACCTGCCATTCACGGAGTATTTTTAATATTTATGTTAATTACACGAAAATGCAAATTGCTTAAAAGAATCAAAATAAATTATTAGCTATTTTTTATAGTTTACTGTGGCCAAAGATAGAATATACTCAAATATGCAAAAGCAATGGTCTAAAAGAAAGAAAAAAACAATACTGAAGGGTACCTGTTATTGCTTTCAAAAAGCCACATTTTCTGATGCAAGACTCTTTTGAATACTATAAAATAGGGCAGAATCTTCAAAGTGATAGTGAAATTAAAATTTCTGATCTACTGAAATTAAATTGTAACCAAATAGAAAACCTCATGTGACTACCTGTCTACTTTAGAAATTACAATTAGTTCTCTAAGCCTTCACACAAGTCATGTATCTCAACATCCTTAAGATGAGGAATGCTTATGCTCTTGGTAGCTCATTTTTATAGATTACAGACTGATAATGAGTTGTTGCTGAGTGTCTCTTCAATTAAAAAAAAAAAAAGGAAGAAAGATTTGCCAGTCCAGAAGGGCAATAGAAATGCCCAGTGTGGCCACGCTCAGCCACTGGTGACATATGGCAGCTTTTCCCTCCAGCTGTGCTGGGAAACTTCCATGTGAGCAGCTCTAAATCTGGGGACACTGCTGCCAGGAAAGTTGTGATCCTGACAGTGCCACCATTGCCAAGCCTGGTGATGCCACCTGCCAAAGGGAGGAACACAAAACCTACTTGTAAGCCAGGGCTCCTGCAAAGTGCTTCTGGATGTAGGTGTCCATGACGGGGCGGAAGTGGAAGTACTTGCTGTCACGGAGCAGGTTGATGATGAACACCTGGGGACATGCACAAGGGAAGCCAGCTCAAGCAATTGCACATTGCTGCCAAGTGTCTACAAACAAGTGACCCAAGGTAAGCAGCATTCAAACACATGAGCTGTTTAACAGCCAGTTGTGGTATCAGGTATTATTGGCTGTGGCTCCCACATGAGAGCAAATACTGCTGCCCCTGGATGTGCTGAGCTCAGCCTGCCCTTCTCACCCAAGATCATTACACAAAACACAGCTGGATCCAGCTCAGGAGTTCATATCTGACAGAAGCACAATATTAGCAACATGATCATAAGAAACAAACTCACTGAGAATGAGACAAATAACAATCCAGCAGCTTACCAGAGACTGGAAGACCAACAGACCGTACTTCTCTGTGTTGTCATCCAAAACTACAAACAACGTGTCCAGAATATCTTGCAGGAACTAAAATGACATGAACAAAGAATTTCAACTTAAATTTTATTCAAAGGGTTATTTCTTCCCTGCTTTAATTAGTTCATACATGCTAATATCTTTGTGAAACACTTGCCAAGGACAAATTCAGGTTCACTCATATGATGTGACAGATTTTAATTTGATTTTACTAAGAAATTTTTTTTCCTCTTTGCAAGGAGTATTTTCAAACAAAAATGAAAGAAAACAAAAAAAAAAAAGAAATATGTACTATATACCTGATTTGCAACTTTGACTCAGTGTTCCTCTCACTTTAAGCTGACTGGAAGTGCTGCCTGACACCAGTGGCAAAACAACTTGCTCTCATTCTCAGATCATTGGAGTCTCAGGTACTGTTCAGCATCAAATCTGAGGCTGGGCAGTACATTAAATTATGTTTAATATTGACACTTCTGTTAAATGACAGAAAGTAAAGCTTTTCTAAGCATTAAGCATTAATTGGGGCAAGTTGCCAATTGCTTCTTTCACCCTTAACTCCACAGCTTGTTGAGCACTGACAGTTCAGTGATTTTCTTTCTGAAAACACTGTCCCCAAAAGGATGAGTGTGAAGGAGAGTGCTGGAGACCATTAACTGCACATTCTCTCATGATTTTTTAATCTACTCTACTTAAATTTCTTATGTGGACAACAAGAAATAAATTATAACAATTTATGAAGTCTCTGAAATGATAAAATGTCTTCTTTTCTGAATTATTACATTCTGTTCTTCATATCCCAGTGCCAAATGACAGCTGATTTATGGGGAGAATCAATTACTTCTTCCCATGTAATAATTCAATCCATATCTTTCTTTTTCTTTCTCTATAAAAAGCAGATACTTATATTGCCCTACAAACAGAGTGTAGAAAACATGACATTCTTGAAGAATTCCAATATAAATGGGTTTTGTGCTCCTCTGTTACTGTTACCAAGTCATCACAAAGAGTAACATTCCAGATTTGGCAGTACTCAAACGAGTTACAGTGAAGTGGCTTTAATGACAAACTACTTATTAAGTGATAGGATTTGTCTTCAGTTTCTTCTCCTTGGTTGGTTGTGTTAGAAATCAGCTTTTACTTCCAGATTTATAGATAAAAATTCTAGGGAGAGTTCCCAGCATACCTAAGATTATCAGAGGCATATCTGGAATGCACTTTGTTTTGCTGAGACCACAAGTATTCAAATGCAGTTGGAAGCTCCTGGGCCTGAAGGAAGCTCAGGCCACACAAGATTATCATGTAGAGCAACAGTGGCTGCAAAACCTGGTGAAATGATGAGTTGGGAGACAAGAGACTGGTGCACCACTGGCTGGATGCACCAGAGATCCCCTGCCAGGGTCTGTGTCTGCTCCAGTGTGGGACTGCAGACTGCAACCATTGGTGCTGAGGAGCCAGCACATGTGGCTGAGAGAATTTGACTGAGGACTAGCTGTAGTTTGATCCCACAGACTTACTGTGCACTAATTTCTCAAAGGTATCTTCCTATCCAGTCTCAGGTCATAATAAAATCCCAATTCATACAGGGTGGAAATTCACAGTGTGAATCAAAAAGCACAGTAAGAGGGAGCCTTCAGAATGGCCTGCAGGTCTGAACTCACTGCCTGTCACAGACACATCCAAAGGCTGTTATTTCATGTAGTACCTTAACAATCTCCTCGCCACTGACATGTCTCAGTCTTCCCAGAATATCCATCACTCGATCTGGGTAAGCTTTCCATTTGAGCAGGGCAAGCAGATCCACTGCAGAGAGAGGGAAGAAGAGCTAGAACCACACACAGAGGGAAGAATGGCTACCCCAGAGATTCATCCATTGCACTTCACCTCTTGATGCAGTCCACACTTCTTGGGAAATGACATACATATATATATATTTATATATAATGGAAAACAATATGGTGTGAGTCAATACTCCTAATGGAGAAAGGAATGGAGGAATGGTAAAGTGCTTTGAAAAGAGTAAAGGCTGCATTTTTCCCTGCACTGTGGAAAATCCACTCCTGTCTGCTTGTGCTTTAGGGACATTACTGTAAAAAAATCTTATTAACTTAGCTGCTCTGTAGAAGCCAACCAAAACTGGATTGTGTAGAAGTGCTAATAATGATTTTTTTGTCTTTCTTTCCAAATTCCTGCTGCCTTGGGCAGCCCTGAGGGACCAGCAACTCACCATTCTGGGTCAGTTTGGTAGAAGAGAGCTGTGTGGAGACTGAGAAGGTCTCTTTGGTGCTGCGCTGGAAGATGAGGCTGGAGGGGATGTTGGGGCAGCCGTTGTAATCCTCCTTGCAGCAGGGCAGCCCCAGGTAGAGCGCGTGGTTGTTGAACGTGCTGTTCTCATCACACTGCAGGGACAGCACAAGGACAGAGCTGTGCCATGTCCATCTCATCCCACACGCCCACAGCCTGTCAGCAGTTTCCCAATGTGCCTGTGTTGAGATTTTTGTGGGTGCACACCACCACTGGCAAGGAAAAGCTGTGCTTGAGGCTTGGACATGCCCAGAACAGACCCAGCTCTACAGAGTGGTCTCCAGCCACTGCCTCTTTAGAACTCACCAGATCTTCCAGGTGTAAACTTAGTGCTGCTGCCTGAAAATGGTACTAAACAAATAAACCCAGGTGAATCAGCAGGAAGGAAAAGCCCCAAAGCCCAAATCTCGTGCTGCAGGGCTGCCAAGCTGTGGCACTGCAGCACGAGGCATTTGAATCCAGCCCAATGTCATCTTACAAAGGCACAGAGCAATGCCTTAGGCTGGAAGAAGTGCTGAATGTTCATGAACACCAGCATGGAGTCAAAATGGATGGGATTAATAGCAGATAAATCATCATCATTAGGATGGAAAAGGTGAGCTGTACCTAGAATAGAAGGCTCTATCCAAACCATGTGATTTTGAATGTATGAAATTTTGAAACTACTATTAATCTGTTCCTCACACACTTCTAATAAGGGGGAGAAGGATAATGTAATGACCATTACTCTATTTAAGTAATGAAGTAGAGACAAGCAGCGAGAAGTCTGCAGAGAACTGGTACCTTATAAACATAAAGCTCATGGATATCATCTGACAAGGTCGTGCCATCATCTCTCATCAATGGAGTGAATGCAAAACCAAAGAGCTTCTTTTCTCCCTTGTCTTTTGCTGCAGCAAGAGATAGAAAGAAGGAATTGCATTTGTGTACACCCTTTCTGTCAGTATATACAAGATTACTCATCAACTTCTCCACATGCCTAAAAGAAAACAAGCAGCTTACAGAACAAACAACTTTTCTAATTCTAATTTCTTTTTCTAGTTCTATGTAAAAGACTGACAAGTTTCAAATCAAACACAGCAAAATTGAAACTGTTTATCCTGCAAAGAGAACATTTTACAGAAAAACACAACAAAAGTACAGCAGGGACAAACATGTACAAAGTTCTTTGCCCTGCACTGATCGCTCACCATGTTTTTAGTGTGCCCTTTGATAAATTCAGCAAAAGGCTGCTTAGCAGTGCCTCTTCACTGTATTTCAGGCTGGCCTCTCTTTCCTGCTTTCCACCCAGTGACAACCTCATCCAGATTTAACTGGCAGTGCAAGGAGATGGGGCCTTATGGCTTTGCCCTGGTGTCTTGGGGTGACTTTATGATGCTTGTATCCCCAGTCATTTGCTCTGTTTGTGCTGGATATTAAGTTCTCAACTTTCAGACTGGTTCCAGGAGTGAAGGGGGAGAGAAGAGGTGCAGAGTTTGTTAACAGAGACTGCACTTGCTGCCCTGCATCCTTCACACAGACTGGGCTGTCTGCAGTGGACAGCAGGAAGAGAGCTCTCCTATCCTCTTGGTTGGATTTTGGCTAGCAGAGAAGTTCCTGGACTGTGATTTTTTTCCTTTTTGTTGTAATTATTTGAACCTGCTCTGGACTGAAAACCCAGAGGAGCACGGGGAGCTCACACCTGTGGCACACCTGGGCTGTGGCATTTCCCAGCACCAGAGGGACTGAGAACAGCCTGAGTGAGCCAGGCTGCAACCCACAGAAGGGACATTCTGAATCTGTCATCTCCTCAGAGCAGTGAGAGGTTTTGCTGTTCAGTATTGTTCATTTTTGTGCTGGGGAGTGCTTTGCCTGTTAAATAAACAGTGTTTTTTCCCACTCCTCTCCGAGGAAATGTTTCCCTGAACCAGCTGGGGCAGGCAGTGCTGAGTGTCTTTCCTGGAGGGACCCCTCTCAGAGGTGTCACAGCTGTGCCAGAGCAGGGGGGCACTCACTGGAGCAGTGGCGGAACTCGAAGCGCAGGTGGGAGCCGCGGAAGCGGTCGATGGGGATGGGCAGTTTGATGATCTCTCCCCAGCGCGGGCTGTTGTTGTGGTACAGCACAAAGGAGTGGTAGGCGCTCCTGCTCGGCTCCCCCGAGCCCAGGCTGATGCAGTCCTGCCAGCAAAGCAAAGAGCTCAGCATTGAACACATCACAGCACCACCTGGGAGTCATTTCATCGCCCAGTGATAACCTTCAAAGAATTCACAGTTTTCTGTAGCCATTAAAGAGTCAGAAGCAGAAATTCAGACACAATGAAATGTGAATTTTTTTAGGAGATCTTGAAACTTTATTTTGGGTCAAAGGATGAACTAAGAGACCAGTGATACTAGATGAATCCCAGTATCTTAAATTGTTACTTAAGCTAAGTTTTCCATCAAGCACTGAGTAGATACAATAAACAACTAAGTCCAAATATATAAAATTGAGTCCAAAAAATAGGACATAATAGGACCATCACTTGTAACATTAGCCTTATGTGAAAAGATCCTTTACCCAGATTTCTGCTTCAGTATCTCAGTTCAGAAGTGACAACTGACCTTTCCAAGCTCTTTATAAATGTTCAGCTCTCAAAGCTACAACTATCCAGCCTCCCCAAGTATCTCAGAAATTTCTAATCAAGTTACTTCCTCAGTGGTAAGCAAAGAATTTCTGTGTAATACTCATCACCTAAAAAACGTAATTGGATCTAAGTTTCTGCCTTCAGATATAACAAACTCAGAGATATCTTGCCCAGTCTATGCCTTCACAAAATACAGGCAAAGAAAAACATCAACTGATATTGTTTAGAAAATAAAAAAATCCTTACAATATAAGTGAAGGAAAATAGGATGAACATTGAAGTCATGAAACAAGGAGAGTAAAAGGCCCTTTGTGATGAAGACATGGAGCAGGAAGCTGTCCCGGGTTGATGTTGTGTCTACCCCTTCTCCCTGCTTCCC
>VRYO01000638.1:744145-783998 GCA_009812075.1 Sialia sialis | reverse complement strand
TAACACCATCCTAGGCCTTGAAAAGCAAGTCCTTAGAATGTCCCGGGTTGATGTTGTGTCTACCCCTTCTCCGATGGGGAGAGAAGGTACACTCCTCGAGCTGAGTTGTGGTTTTTCCTACAGGATTCTGGAGAGAACATGAGGAGATGGGCTGGGAAGCCTACGGCTGCTCTGGCACGACGGGTGAGGGATTTGAAGGAAGGCAAGAGTGAAGGAGGAAGTTTCACCAAAAGAAGAGCTGCTCCTGTTGCCTGCAGCCAAAGTGCCAAGTATGATAGTGATAACATGTCTGACCCTCTTGAAGGGACCTCTAAGACGTATGCCCCAGGAAAGGATGATAAACAGGCTTAGAGGGGCCCTGCCTCTAGCCAGGGTGAGGAGAGGGAGAATCACATCTTTTGGACTGTGTGGATTCGGTGGCCTGGCACATCGAAACCACAGAAGAGTCCTTTGGAGGCATGGTACCCCTGAGAGGATTGAGTCAGACAATGGGACTCATTTTAAGAATAGCCTTATCAACACCTGGGCTAGGGAACATGGCATTGAGTGGGTGTACCACATCCCCTACCATGCGCCAGCTGCAGGTAAAGTAGAGAGGTACAATGGATTATTAAAAACCACCTTGAAAGCATTAGGTGGGGGATCTTTCAAAAACTGGGAGCAGCATTTAGCAAAGGCCACCTGGTTAGTTAACACCCGAGGTTCCACCAACCGAGCAGGTCCTGCCCAGTCTGAGTCCCTTAATATAGTAGATGGAGATAAAGTCCCAGTGGCACATGTCAGAGGTTTGCTAGGGAAGACAGTATGGGTTAATCCTGCCTCGAGTACAGGCAAACCCATTCGTGGGATTGCCTTTGCTCAAGGACCAGGATGTACTTGGTGGATAATGCAGAAAGATGGAACAACCCGCTGTGTACCTCAGGGAGATCTGATAATAGGGTAAAAAATTATACACAAATATCATTGTTAAGTGTTGTACGTTACATCTTATGGACATGAGGCAGAAGGAAATGTATAAGTGGAGAAGGTCCAAGCAAGTCAGAAGAAAGCTTTTACATTGTATTTAGTGGACATATCCCAATTGTGTGTTAACGTTCACGATGTGGGATAAGGGGTGGAATGTCCCGGGTTGATGTTGTGTCTACTCCTTCTCCCTGCTTCCCCAATAGGGGTGGGGAAGCAGGGAGAAGGGGTAGACACAACATCAACCCGGGACAGAAGCACATTTTTTTAATGTATGAGCACTAACCCATGCTCTAGACCTAGCATTTACGAGGAGATCCAGGAGATACAACATCTCATAAAACCAAGCAGAAAAAAGACAGCTTGGAGATTCTTCACTTTCAGCATGTCCAAGGACAATGAATCCAGAAAGAAAGAAGCTAAGCAGACCAAGAATAACACATGTAATATAAATTCTGATGTAACCCCCCCATAGAACAGTATGATGACAGAGACTGCTACTGGTCATTTCCCCGAGACATCTATAAATTCTATCCCCCAAAAAATACCAGAAATGTTGATTTTTAAAATCTGTAACCATCTGACTGCCCAGACAAGAACATCCCATTAACCAGACCAGTTAGTTCAACCTCTGGCAATGCTCTGCTGGCTTTGAGGAAGTTAAGAATTTGTGAAGGAACCCAAAAGGGAAGAAAAGCTCTCTGGAATTCTGGGATTCAGTGCAAGGACAGCCTGTGTGGACAGAGGCTCTGATCCAAACTGAGTGACTGAAGGCTGAACTCACTCAACTCAGTCCTTTCAAATAATGCTCAGCAATCACATGGCATGAACCACAACCCCAGATTTTTTAATACAGCAGCAAGAATTAAATGTTGCAGGTAACAACAGGTTAGTAGAGGGCAGTGCCAGTACTGCAACCCAGAACACCCTGGATGCCAGCTCCATTCTGTAGTAATGGTTGTAAATAGTTGTGTTGGGCTTCAACACAGCAATTCCAAAACCTCATTCTGCATTAGGCTCTTAGGAGCAAACCAAACAATATTTCTATTTCCTCTACAAGGTACAGTAAAAATTCAAATTTTAATGTGAGCTTTTTTTGTCCCATCAAGAAGCCATCTGCTCTGGCTGACAAATGGCCAAGCTCTGAATGCACTATGTACTATGAACTTCAAATAAATGAATAGTCTCTCCTTCTGGTTGCTAGCTTAGTTCCCATGCAGTTACACTACAGTCTACAGTCTGAGGAGGGCAGACTGGTAAATCTTTAATTCTAAATTGTGATCTGCAAAATACAAACATCAGACTAATCTTCAGACACCTGGTGACCCTGAGATCTAAATGTGGAGGGGAATTAGAGAGCAGAGGCAGGGAAGGGAAGCTAAACTAGAAAAACTATCAGGAAAATTCTACTGTTAAAGGTGTGCTTTGCAATTCATAGGCTATTCCTGCTACTGGAACAGAAAGAAGTGAAAAATGTGTCAAAGCATTTTTTTCTTTTTTTAATTTTTCAGACTATATTGAAAGATACTAACAATTGAGTAAGACCATTTTGAGAAGGAAATACTCTTTTTCATTTTGAACAGCACTACATTCTGCAGATAATTTCACTCCTTTCCATAGGACTATTTCTGGATCAAGATACAGTCAGCAGCAATGAGGAGCTGAGAAAATTCTCATTAATGCTGTGCATGGTTCTGCTAACACCTTCACAAAGGCACAATTCAGATTTGGATTGTGCTGCTGGTTGGGATAAGTTTAAGAATTTTACACAGGATCACACAGAATGACTGGGTAGGAAGAGACCTGCAAGACCATTGAGTCCACCCCATGCCCTAACACCTCAACTAAACCATGGCACTGAGTGCCACATCCAGTCTTTTTTTAAACACATTCAGGGATGGTGACTCCAACACCTCCCTGTGCAGACAATTCCAGTGCCCAGTCACTCTTTCCATAAAAATCTTCCTAACAGCCAACCTATATTTCCCTTGGCACAGATCAGAACTGTGTCCTTTCATTCTGTCAGTGTTGCCTGGAGAAAGAGACCGGTAACCCCACCTGACTCAGCCACCTTTCTGGGAGCTGTAGAGAGTGATAAGGTCACCCCTGAGTCTCCTTTTCTCCAGGCTGAGCACCCCCAGCTCCCTCAGCCGTTCCTCACAGGGTTTGTGTTCCAAATCCTGACAGGGTTTGTGTTCCAAGCCCCTCCCCAGCCTCGCTGCCTCCTCTGGACACACTCAAGCGTCCCAAGGGTCCTCCCTGAACTGAGGGGACAGAACTGGACACAGCACTCGAGGTGTGGCCTCACCTGTGCTGAGTCCAGGGCAAGAATGACCTCCCTGCTCCTGCTGGCCACACCATTCCTGATCCAGGCCAGGATGTCACTGGCCTTCTTGGCCACCAGGGCACACTGCTGGCTCATGCTCAGTCACTGTGGACCAGCACCCCCAGGTCCCTTTCTGCCTGTGCACTGTCCAGCCACACTGTCCCCAGCCTGTAACACTGCAGGGGATTGTTGTGGCCAAACAGTAGAACTTGGCACTTGGACTTATTAAACTTAATCTTACTGGACTCTGCAGAGCTCTCCTACCTTCCAACAGATCGACAAATGCTCCCAGCTTAGTGTCATCTGCAAATTTACTAATGAAGGACTCAATGCCCTCATCCATGTTGTGAATAAAAACATTGAACAGAACAGGCCCCAGCACAGACCCCAAGGGACACCACAGGTGACTGATCCCCAGCTGGATGCAGCACCATTCACCACTCTCTGGGCCCAGCCATCCAGCCAGTTCTAAACCCAGCACAGAGTGCTCCTGTCCAAGCCACGGGCTGCAGCTTTTCCAGGGAATGCTGTGGGAGACAGTGTCAAAGTTCAATGAACTCTCAGTGTTCTGCCCACATTCCCAGGCATTGTGAAACAGCAGGAACCAAAGATCTCCCAGACACAAACCAAGTGTCTTTGCTGCTTTGACTGCAACCATACAGAGGAACAATACCATAAAAACGGGGACAGAGAGTTTCTTTTAAATACACGGCCCAAATTTTAAAACCCCCCAAAGATCCTTTATATGTAAAGTCTCTCCTTTATGGCAAATCCTAGAATGGTTTGGGTTGGAAAGGACTTTAAGGCTTTTGTTCCAACCTCCTGCCATGGGCAGGGACACCTTTCACTGGGTTGCTCAGAATTCCATTGAACCTGGCCTCAAACACTTCTAGAGATGGGGCAGTCACAGTTTCTCAGGACAGTCTGTTCACCTGATTTTTTTCTAGTTGGACTGACCATCCTTTACAGTGTTTGTGCAATGCCTGTCCCGCCCTCCCATGTAAAGCCCCAATGTACTTTACAACAGTAATAACAGGCAAAGACAATGAAAAACCAACTTCATCTCCCTGAATGACCATTCCAACCAAAATCACCAAAGTTAGGACTGAAATGATGTCTAGAAATTATCTGGCTTCTGTGTAATCATCAGGCACCATTATGCACAACAGCATTTGAAGATGCTGATATTGCAGTTTGAGATGCTGATATTCTCTTTGTCCTCAGCAGTCTGAAATCAACTGATTATTAAAACGTGGCCACTCAGTTTGAAAAGTCTAGGCAGAAAAGGAATCTGATCTTCCTGCAACAGCTCAGAGCACAAATGAGTTCCTTACAAGAAATACACTATCCTTTCAATGAAACCACAGGCAGTTACAGTAATGAAAGTTCTCCTTTCAATTAAAACCAAAAGACTGTGGCAATGTATTCAGTATACACTTTGAGGTGTTTAGATTGTAGTAATGGCTACAAAGCCTATTTTATTGCAGTGGAGGTAAAAGAATAGGTGGGGGGAAGTTATTTCTGATAGTTGCTTATGCTGAAATCCTTCCTGTTTACTTCTCTGCATTCACAACCTCCCACCTCCTTCCCTTCAATAAAGGAGGAGGTAAAATCACAAACATAAACAATCCCCATCCCCAGCTGGAATGGAGCCAAGCCAGGGTGAAATTTTATTCAAAGTTACTTTCCAGAACTACATTCAGTAGTATAATCCAACAACTCAGAAGTCTCCCTTGGAATCGCATTTCATCGTGTTGTATGATACACATGATTTATTTTTGGATACGCCATATAGTCCTCAGTTCTGATTACAGTTACTCTACATTTTTTTACTTTAACCACTGACATCACATTTGGAAAGCACACAGCTTTTCAGTTTATGAGTATTTTCACAAGTCTTCTATCTCCATATAAGGGAAGTGCTCCAAATCCTTACAGACTTATAACTCTATATTATAGAGCCTCCAAACTTCACTACAAAGGGAAAAAAAAAAAAAAAAAAAAAAGAAGAGAGAGAGGCCAGTTTTATTTTAGCTCTTCCCTTGCATCAGAGACTCTGGAACAAGAGGTTATGTCCCTGCAGGGAGCATCTGAGGCTCTAAGAGAAAGCAGCACTTACTTTCAGGATTTCTCCATCGGCATAGAGCACGTACATGGTCACCTCGATGTTCTTCTGCACACTTTTGCCACCCCTTTCAAAGTCGCCCTTCTCCAGGGTCAGGTACAGGTCATTCCTGATGTCACCTGCAGGGACAGAGCAGAGCCACAGCCTTAAACTCCACAGGGACACTGGGGGCTGTCCCAGCTCCATTGTGCAAATCGCTCTCTGTGTTCTGCAAGACGATGGCTGATGCCCCAATCATTGCAAGCAGCAAGTTAATTGTTAATACGGATGAACAGTTTCATATCAGTGCATCAAATCAGACCATTGTTAGTAATGCCTTTAATTATGTGAACTCAGAATCAATACTGGTTTTAATTATGTAAGTGGGGAAGGGAAAAAAACCTCTCACTGCTATGCTGTGCCTTGTTAGCTGAGCTGGAAGTGTCAGGCTGAGTCTGACAAAACATCCTTAGCTTCAGACTTCCTATTTCCAATATATTCTACAAAAAATTAGTATTTTTGTGATGATCAGAATAACATTATATTAGTTAGCCTTTCAAGCGTTTTCTATATTTTCATAATTTCCTTTTATCATAACAACAAAATAAAAGCAGCCTTTTTTGGAAACCTGGTCACAATTCAGTTCAGACGGATTAGGAAGGAATTATAAATGTAATTTTTGCTAGTTTTCTGGCTGGCCTCTGGTATCCATATGCATGGCTATATGAAAGCAGGCAGTATGGACACTTGCCAGCTTCTCACTACGTCATTTGCAGGAGCTTTCAGACCAAATCACTGTATTGAGAAATAGAAATGTTTGTGTCTCAGCATCTTGTTATCCTGAGTTTCACAGATTCTAGCTCACTTTGTTTGGTTTTATTTTAGAATCTGATTAGGGAAACTAGTTGCTTTCAAAACTAATGTGGTCAATTCTAAGGCCTGCACCAAAAGGACAGCAGGTAACACCTATTTTTCCGTAAGATTTAGTCACCATTTTATGATGGTTCACACTTAACATTTTTTTTATCTACTTGCCAGAAAGGCAAACACACTAAAGGGCAATATATAAAAATTTAAAAAAAAAATTTAAAAAATGAAACCCTTTCAAGACAAGTATTTCATTAATCAGCCCCAAGACACTAAATAACAAAGTAATGGGAAAAAGCAGAGACTCCTTTAATGTCCGACTTCTACTTGGAGAAGCTGATGCAGTTAAATCTCTGTATTAATCAGAAGCACAATGAAATAAGGCAGCATTTGCTTTCAGGCACTGAGGGACATCCTTTTGTGCCCCTCAAAGCAGAGCTTCAAATTCTTCCTGAAGTAAAAACCCCACCGAATTTGTTCCTTAATCTACTGTAGGGACAAACAATAGAAGCTTTCAATGCTGCCTTTGCTTTCAATTTTATTTCTGGAGATAAGTACAACTCTTTGAGCATGGAAAATCCAGGCAGTGCTTCCCACTAGGATCTCTCTGTGAATGGGAATCTGTGTGCAGAATGTGGGCTCAGGGATGGGAACACCTCCCAGCCAGAGGCTGAGCTGCCAGGGGCATCAACAGGGAAAAGGTAACAGCAAGAGCTTGGTGAAAGCCCTTGGATATTGGATCTGCTTTGGATTATCAAAGCACAGCATCAAATGCAACAATCCACAGGCCACAATAGAGAAAATTATCTTGGGGCTCCAAATCAAGCTGAGATACCTCTATCCTGATTATAGGGATAGCAAGAAAATACAAAATTCATCACAAAATAAGTTGGGCCTTTTGTTTTAAAAATCCTCCTACTTAACGGACTCCATCCCTTTTGCTCAGCAGTTTGCACAATTAGGAAAAAAGTTTCAATTTGTGTGCTGCAAATGTTAATAGAAATTAATTGTACTCACTATAATTAGCATTTTGGAGCTCCCTACTTATGACCTCTTTTCTGGAAGGCAGTCTGGCTACACAAAGTCCAATGTCAGATAGCAAATCATTTTCCAGCCTAAATTAAAGGCAGCATTTGGTTATATATAGCATCTTATCTTCTATTAAGCTTAACAGGAGGGATATTACTACACAAATTAAAAAAAAATGCCTTTGGGGTGGGGTGTAGAGGGACCTTAAAATCAGTGGATTTGCATAAAAATTAAGGAAGAAGATGGGGAAAAGTATTACAGTTAAATATAACAGTGCATCTTGTCTTGTAAAAATAGTCAATTTGATCTTCAAAAAATTAAAAAAGGTCACTACATATAGTAAAGTAAAAGTAGGAAGTAAATGTTTCTAACAAAGATAAAAAAGCATTTAACCATCAGGTAGGGTGGTTATTTTGGTGGAAATCACCTTCCTACAAGGACCAATCTAACTTATCAGCTGACCTGAGACCTTATAAGCCTTTTGTTTTTCTCCATTTGCTTGTGGTTTTGAGGGATTTGAGCTCTGAATATCCCAGTGGGCAGCACAGAACCCAGAGCAAATGCTTGAGCACAGAGCAGCGTGCTGCAATCTCTGCTCTGAGTGTGCAGGGCCACAGAGGAAGCTCAGCCCCATGTGGGGCAGGGCATGGGGGGCAGTGGGCACAGGACACGTGGCACAGGACACGTGGCACAGGACACGTGGCACAGGACACCTGGCACAGCACTGCACCACTGCACGGTGACATCAGCAGGACCAGGAGCAGCCTGGGCAGCTCCATCCCCACCGGCAGTGATGAGCCAAGGCAGGAACCTGGGCTTGGCTGGATTAATTCCACTGCAGAGAGACAAAGAGAGAAATAATGAACTTGTTTAAGACTTGTTCATGCAAATGACTGCACAAACAGCCCTGTGCTTGTGACAGCAAATCCTGCATTTTGGGGGAAAACCAGGCTGGGACCTCAGCTTGGACCACAGAAGCCTCAGGCCTTCCCAAACAAAAGCACAGAGCAAAAAAGTGGGTGAGCTGTGGCCTCCCTTTATCAGAACAGAATGAAAAGTGCCACAAGACCAGTGGGCCATGGTATTTATAGAGCAAAGCCTGCTGATGTCATTTGAAGCCGAGGTCTCTGCTGGATGCTGTCAAGGAACTGAAAACCTCACGAGTTTTCAAAGTGGTGTTTGTTTCAAAGCCCATGTCTCTACAATTATTTTCCAGTTAAAAAACAAAAGTAAACTTCTTTTTAGCATAATTTATGCACTTTTTATATACATGGTTACTGACATTAATTCCATAACAAATGCCTTGAAAGACAGTGTTTTCCATGATAATATTAAAAAGTAATTTACTGATGTGTTGTGGGGCTCTTCCTTTATTAATTCTCTTCACCTTTATTAAGGTTTTTTTTTTGTCTGTCTGTTTTAGCCTATTTACAAAGCCCAATGTCCAACCTATAGTAATTTAAATTATAAATCATAAATTATAGCTTGGGGAGGTTCGCTTGTATTGAATGGAAATCCTTTCTCATATCACCTACAACTATTTTAATAGTAATGGGGACAAAAAGGAGTATGGAAAAGGCCAAATGAGCCAAATATTGATTTTGCATTTGCAGTATAAAGGAATGTATTGGAAGACTTCCAAATATTTATCATTTTCAAGACTTAATAACCTGAAGCAGCCCAACAGCCAGCAACTCCTTGTCTAGTCTCTAGCAGAAGAAATGGAAGTTTTTCCTGACAGGGTGTATAGGTTTTCCACTGGAAGACTGACCAGTTACTTGTACTGCAAAATAATAACAATTTACAGGAACTGTCTGCATTCAATCAAATACTTTTTATTCAGAAATCCTAAACATTTTGGGCAATGAGGACAGGAACAGTCCCGGTTTTGTGCAGAAAAGTACTCTTTCAAAAAGGGTATATAATTCACAGAAGTTTCTGCAGGAGAGACACACAAATTTCTCATCACTCAATTCTAACAACTTCTTTTTCTGAGCTGTCAGGTGACTTTCTTTGGACTGTGTGGACATTCCTGCAAGCTGGGGAAAAGTGGCAGATCCCACAAGTCTGCATGTGTAGGTCTGGTTTCAACTAAGTAAAATAGCTATTTATCCAGAGAATATTGGATATTTTTAAGGCGAAAGTCTAGTCTTTTACAATTTGGGTGACCAAGGGGAAAAAATCAGAATATTTAGCATCTAGGTCTATTTTTATCAAATTGTTGACCTGGTCCTATTCACTTAGGGCCCCACACTGTGAAGCACTGTCTGCTGGACTCTCTAACACCCCTGGGTTTGGAATATCTTCAAAAATAGTGGCATTTCACAGTGGCAAGGAAGACAGGCAGAGCATCTTCCACAATGGCTTCTGAAGAAAACCCAAACCTGCACATATATGTCCTGTCTATAAATGAACAACCAGGGTCAATCAGCATCACCCCACTGACCTAAGCCAAGCTCAAACTGAGGACTTGGGCCACCAAGGAAAGCTTTGAAGCAAAGCATAAAGTGTAGAGATTTCTGCTCCTGGGCAGTGCTCTCACATGCTCTGGCTGTATTTGCTCGAGATCCTGGCAAGGGAGCTGCTCTGCTTCCTGGCTGAGACTCTCACATTATCCTGGCCATTCCCTCTCTGGATGCTCTTCCCTGGAAGCTGCTGCTTTGGAGAGGGCCAGTGAGAGGTCCCTGAGCTCAAACAGCAGAACGTCCCCTCCTGCCTCCAGTGCAAACACACAGCTAGCTGTGGAGGCTGACAGCAGCAGCTTCGTGTCACCACTTCACTCCTCCAAAGCAAAGGGACACGGACAAACTGGCCAAGGCTCAGCGGGAAGGGTCTGCAGCATCCATCCCTGTCCTGCTTTCTGGCTGCTCCTCAGGACATGTTCCCAGTCCCATCTTCCCACTGAGTGATTTTCCCTGGTTTTAACAGTGACATCCCCTCTGACAGCCCTGAGAAGCCTCTGAATTCCCACTGGTTTCCTGGCTCAGTCCCACACTCTGGGGATCACATCCCATCCATTTCAGCAGCTCATTTCTCTGTCCCTTCCCCAGCCAGGCAGCAGGTTTTTTCTAAGGCTTATATTCTTGAAATAGTTACAATGAGCAACTATTAACATAATTGTGAGCAATATTACAGCAGCAAGGGGAAACAAAGCTTCTATCTGCTGCCTCTATGGCAAATTAAATTAGTTCTTTTTTTCTCCAAAGAGAACATTATGCAAGTGTAACTCTGTGTGCTTCTCCAGCTTTCACTGAGCAGAACACAATTGTTTCAAAGAAAAGGGACAAGCAATACTTATTAGGTTATTTGCTACCCACTGTTTGACTTCCATGTATAGAAAATAATTTATACAATGCCCTTTTTAAATGCAGTGATTTCCCTGGACTATTTGCCTTTCAGCTGTAGGAAGTTGTTTTTTAATGCTTCTTATCTCCTCCAACTTTCCATTTCCACAAGTTTATTTATGACAATAATACTTTTTATTCTCCCTGTGGACACTTTTTGGTGTTAATTATTACATAATTATGTCTTTTGGTCTCATTAACACTCTTTCCATGAACATTCTGAGAATGGCTGATGGATTTTACCACTTACTCAATGTATTTTTGCATGACTTTGTGCTCACTGACTGAACAGATGCTGTTTCTCACCTGTCTGTCACAGTTACTAAATTTGCCTGAAACTCTGTGGTATGAAGAGAGACAAAGCCTCCACCTCCCTGCTACCAAAGTTTCCCTGTGATGTTATGATTCGCTGCCTTTATCAATCCCAACATTCCATGGAAGAAATGAAAATGGATAAAAAGCAAGCAAAAAGCAGACATTACACAGAAAAGCAGAAACTTACACCCAACAATCTTCATCTCTGCATCAGAAACAAAGGGGAGAGAATAAAGGGAAAGGAACAGGAGAGAAGCCAGGAAATTAAGACAAGAAGAGAGAAAAAAGAGAAAGAAACATCACTCACTAGTCGGAGATGAAGCATGCACTTTTCATCAGAGGATCAAAGGAAAAGACAGAATACTTATCAGCACATGGGCAAGGGGAGGGATGTCCTTGGGGGACTGACAAACACCAAGCTTGTGCAACAGATTTCAGCTCAGCAAGTCCTGCACAAAGCCCAGCTGCAATCCCCAAGGAGCAGCACAGGCCTCACTGCTCTCAGCTCTGGGAAAAGTAAAATTGGCAGGATCAGATGCATGGCCTTAAACCCAGGAGCAATTTAGAAAAGGAATTAATAAAAAGCAAACCATAAATGAACAAAACCCCACCATAACTTCTTCAGGAGGCTGGTTTGACCGAATGCCCTCTGATTTTGCTAAAAAAGGTAACTGAAGTCTTTCTGATGCTCTTGTCAGATCACAACACAGTAGGAAACAAAGAAAATTTTAACGCTACAAAAGAAGGCAGGAAGGGTTGTTTTCTAGAATACTAAGCTTGTTCTGCATAACCATGCAAGATACAAACCCATAAAGTTTCACTTTGTTTCTTAATGATGACCAGCTACTACTCATGTTGCTCCTATCTGAGGCACAGAAAAAGAGGGCTTGATACAAGGAGCTAATGCTCCTGTTTAGAAAACAAAAAGGGATAGGAAAACAGTAATGAGACACAGCTACAGAATTTTAGTAGTTAAGATGTGCACATGTGAAAGGATTTCCTGTTAAAAAAGAAAATGAAAATGCTCAAACCTATGACAAAAAATTAAGTTGAAATGTTAGAGGTATTTGCTTTTTTAAAAATAGATTTCTTGGTTCAGCAGAATGATCACTACTTTTCTTAAAAGTACCAGAAGACACAGCCTTTATTAATTTACTCATAAAAACCATTTTTGAACCACACTGTCGTGAAAAATCTGTATCCACTTGCAAATTACAGGTCATGAACCTTCTGGGCTGTTTTCTGGAAGAGGAAACCCTGTGTTTAATGACAAACAGTTCTGAAGCAAAGCAAGGAAGAGCTGGTTTGACAAAGACTATTAAAGCAGCAGACATAGCTGAGAACTGCTCATGTGCATGACTTTCAGTCTTTGGTTGGGGGTTTTTTGTTTCTTTTTTTCCTTTTTTTGGTTATGTGCATCCCCAGTGAATTCTTTTTCAAATTTAGACAATATCATAAAGCTAAGGAGGAATGTTTGATGCTGGCTGTAGAAATATAAGCATAAAGTCAATTGACAGACATTCCTTGTTCATGTAGCTGGGCTAATCCACCTGAAAAGTAACACAAGCCAAATGTTCTACCCTGGATGTCAGGCAAACTCCAACTGGATCTGCTGTTTTAAAAGCAAATAACTGGTAAATAATCTGCTGTCACTTGACTATGTCAAACATACTTTGATTTCCAAAAAAATCTTGATTAGTAATTAGACAGAACACTGCTGCATCAGTGGAGTTCCGTTACATTTCAATCTCATTTTGCAGAGATTTCATTATTCTGGAGAACACCCTAGATAGTGAAAGTCTTTGGAGCCCCTTCCATGACTATCCCCCTCTTCCACAGCTCCTCCCTGCTCTGGCAATGCCCTCATTTATAAAACTACAGTGAAAGTTCATTCACACTTCCTCAACTGCTTGGCTTTTCTTACTTGGTGTTTACAGACAGGTACAAACTGCCTTTCCTCACAAACAGAAGCATCATTCTTACAATGCCTAAAGCTTTGCCCCTAAACTCAGTATATGAAAACCTCTTGTAGCTCACCTGGAATCAAGAAGTTCTGTGCCCAGATCTTCTAAAGCAGCAGGAATAGCAGAATGCTGACTCTACCACCACTGTTGCTATCAATCAGCATTTTGAGCATATGTGTGTGTGTGTGTGTGTATGTATATACATATATATCTATATATCTATGTATGTGTACAATTCCAAACAGGTTATCATCTTAAAACACCACTGTCTTCTCCAAAAAGAACTGTGGCTCTCACAAAGAGAATCTGGAAATTTGGATTAGCTGCAATGAACAGAGAATTTTAAAAGCTTAAGGCAGGAGTACTTTTTGTGTGAGCACTGCTGACCTGTTTGCTCAAGCCCTGGCCAAAGCTTTGTCCAAAGCAGCAAATACAGGGGACACACTGTGCACTTTCCAGAGGGGCCAGGGCCCAGAAAACAACAACAAAAAAAAATACTCAAGGGAGCACTGAGGACTGTTCCTTCAGCTTCAGTGGCCTGAAGCACCTGAGGTACAGCTTTATCCACAGAAATGGAGATCAAGCAGTTCTTGCAGGACAATCAACTCCCTTGCACAGGTGTGTAAATGTGACACATCCAGCTATGATCTCAATTACAGCAGATCACCTTGCAGCTGCTGTGTCTGTACCTCAGCCTGCAATAATCCATCTTTTCCCTACTCCATTGCTTTGGGTTATGCCTGGAACTGTTATAAGGTCACAACACTTAGAATTGGCTTTTTAGCCCACGTCCTCTGCTGCTCTCTTACCACCATTTTCAAGCTCATTAGTAAATATACACATGATGTTCTAAATCCTTTTACTCTTTAGTTTCTAGAAATGCTTCCTATCTACTCCCTATTTTATTGTGGTTTCTGAAGAGCTTCCATAATGTGGCTACAACTACTTCTGGTACTGATGTCTCACTGCAGCCTTTTGACTAAAATATCTGATGCTTTTCCCATTATGCTTGCACCAAATCTCCCATGTCTGTAAAGTCACCCTTGGGCTTGCTCATCCCAGCAATGAAGTAATAGTTCAAATGCTACTCATCAGCAAACCCATTTGTTACCACACTGCGTAAGTCAAACCAGTGTAACACCAGGTTTTATGTGGTTGCATGACTGCCCACATTCTGTGCTCTTTCCTAAATGAACTCCTGGCTGTGCTGGGGCTGCCAAGCCAAGAAGCATCTCCAGCTCCTGCTCCAGAGGTGAGGAGTAGAGGAAGCAGAGCAGGGCTGCAGCCAGCACACTGCATAGACCAGTTGCTCTGTGAAGCCAGAGGAAAATCCAACCAGGTCTGCATCTTCTCTGCTTCTCATTACAAAAGGATCACACAAACTCAAAAACATCAAGGTTACAAAGTGGAAACTCATTTTTTCCAGGATCTTGATTGTTAGGAAGAAGAAATTTCATGCATATAGAAAGAAACATGTTTATGCTGAGTGTACAAGAGGGATATTAACTGGCAGGGGTCATGGAGAACATCAGAGCAATCTTTCCAGATCCCCTTCTATCCACCTTCCATCACTGTAATGTCTGCTCCTGGCGGTGTGTTTTATCATTTACCTCCCCAAATCTGGCATTTACTGATAAATAAGACAACCCTGTTATAAATCTCACTCAAGTAAAGTGCCCATCCCAGCTGCACTTGACTGGGAGAGTATGAGAAAAGAATGCCCAGTATTTTCAGCTTGGAGCTGCTCTGTTTACCTGGCATTATCACATCAGGAAATCCCAGCTTCCTGGTGACAGAAACACCTCTGTTGAAGATCATGGGGTTTTCTCTCCGGATCTGCTCCATGTCACCACGAAGAAGCTGAAGAGATATTATAAGTCCTGGAAAAAAACCAAAGAGGTTCATTGTTTCTGACCTAAGAATTAGATTCTGTGTGTACAAAGCATGCAGGTAAAATGAATGTTTTGCTCCACAGTTAATTTGATACAATATATAAACACAGAGTTCTTTTCTCCCTTGGAGTAATTGAAAATTTAAATGGAGGAAACAAAACTGTTATAAGGGATCAGTTAAGAACACAGAATTATATTAAAATACAACTCCTAACAATCAGAATACTTAATTTTGCAGAATGTCCCAGGCTACAGAAGGTACTCCCATTACTTCTACTCCTCACATGCAGCAAGTTATGACACATGTAGGAGCAATGTCACTTCTGTCTGAGGGACCAGCAACCAAAGCTCTGGAACATCCCTAAAGTGCCTTTAATCCTGCTTTATATCATGAACAGACTTGAAGTGTATCTGTTCTACTCATTTCTCTAACTGCTTCATAAAGGGATGTTGATTTTAATGAAATTCCCAGCATTTCCTCAACATGTTCCAGGAGCGCCAACTGGCCAAACTGACTTCAGCAACCAGCTCTGTTGTTCAGTGTATCATCTGAACAACTGGACTAGGAATAACCATATATTTAATCTCAGCCCAGTTGTTTTCTCTACTTGCTTTTAATTTACAACACAGTAGAGTGAAGTTATGAAGTCCAGCATTACCGTATCAAATCATACCAGGATTGAGCTCAGCCATTCAAGCCCAGTCGCACCTGCTGAGCACACACTACCAGCTTTCCATATCCATGAGAATGACCTGCACAGAGCAATTTTCCACATTCTTTAGCTCCTGCAGTGTCACTTGGTCAAGAGTTCTTTCTGTCCTCTCTGATCCCTGCCCAGAACAACACATACCAAACCAAATCCTGCCTTGGATGCACATTTTTGCATGAGCCATTCAAAGTCCCGCTTAGGAAACTAAGCTCAGTATCTGGGCTTTGTGACCAATATTTAGTCACCATTTTCTCAGACAAGTTACCAAGGGAACAAAACCAGGAGTATCATGTACCTCCCACCCACTTCCTGCCTTCTCCCCTTGAAATAATTTTCAAGCCTGTTGTTTGGCTTCAGCCAAATTTGGCAAATAAGCAGATCACATGAAGATTGTACAGATTTAATGAATACTGGGAGTTGGGATGAAGAAAATGAGCATAAAGCCTTAAAATGAAGGAGAAGGGAGGCCAACCAGCCAGCTGGACAGTCAGCATGTATGTACTCAAAAGCTGCCAAAACATGGACATGCAACTGCCCAGTTGGGTAGAGGGGAGAGCACTGCAGGGAAAACAGGCTCTGAAACCATGGAAAAAACCAAAACCCTTTCAATACCATGTATGAGAGTGTCTGTGTGTGCAGAAGGTTTCACAGCACACAAGAGACACATGTTCATTTGAAAACAGTATTGACTATTTTTGCCACTTACAGGAAAACTTGTTCATGTTACATCCTTGTTTGCTATTAAAAACAAACAAATGAAAATATATTTTTAAAATTGCAGTGTAATAGGACTGGAGTAAATTTGGAAGTTCAGACATGTTGCTCAAGTTTTCAAAGTTATAAAGAATTTAGGAAGATTTTTAATGATGACTAGTGGAAAACTTTAACTGTAATGGGAGGAGCAGCAGGGAATTAAACCAGCTTTTGCACAGAGTAAAATTCTAAACCTGTAAAATGTTTTATTTGCTTATCACTGTGCTTATTCTCTTCTATTGGAGTGTGCACTGCATATTCCACTACAGTGTTTCAATATGCAAACAAGCAAAATTAAGACAACCTCAGTATTTGGACACCACCATGATTCAGGCACTTGGTAATGAATGCAGAACTGGCTGTAATGAAGCTGAACTGTATCCCATCAGCTGCTTCATTTGCAATGGGAGAGCAGTGATATCTCTGAATTAGCAACTACAGACATCATTACATGAGGTAAACAGATAAGACAGGATTTACTTTCCCTATTTATCTGTCATTAGCTACCAAAGGAAAACCTCACATCTCAGGGAATTTCTCTGCTACAAATAATCAGCAGTTTCCTAAAGGAGATGTTCAGCTGCAGCTCAGACAAGCACAAGGAGGTATTTACCATAGTTGGAGCTGGGGGCTGTGTATTTGGTGCTGGACTTGCGGATGATATTTTCATGGATCTGGCACCACTCATTTTCATTGTTACACCTAAAAGAAAAGAACACTAATTCAAGTTAAATGCTTTCTGCTGAATAATCGTAGTACAAAGCAGTCAACTTGGCTGTAGAGATAATATGAAAGCTTGCAGGGTCCTGATGAATGAGAGAAATCCCACATAACTCTTCTTTTTAAAAGTGGAAGGAAACAAAATATTCCCTAATAGTTACGTCCTTTCAATGGACACTTTGGAGCTGATGGTGACTCTTCTGTCATCAAAGCCCATGTTCCACTCTTCAGATTATGAGAATGAAGAAAGCTCTGGACATTCTATCTGAATTCTGTTGTGTAGAAAATGAGTGCCACACTTCTGCTCAGGATTCATAGCATAACATGCAGGAATTGAAGTTCCACTGAGACAGGAATCAAGGAAACCAGCCTCACATTCTGAGGCCACAGACCACTGTCCCACAGGGTGGGAGAGACCTCAGACTGGGGAGAGAAAGGCAAAGAACTGAAGTGACTTCTTTATCAAGCTTTTACGTGAAAGATGAGCCATAAAATCTTCCCTCTTGTGAAAAAAATGGCACCTTTACCACAAACACTGCTATTGGTTAAAAAAGAAAGGAAAAGTTGCATGTTACTCAAGTCTAACTGCATTTTAAATACATCTGTGCTTTATTTAAATCACAATAGCAAGATTCAATGATTCCCCATGAAGTCAGCAATTTTTAACTCAAGAGCAATAGTGAATCTCATTTCTCCTGAAAAGCAATTGAATTAAACAATTTAATTAAACTTCTGTCCTATTGACTCCTAAAGGTTAAAAAATAGCTAATACTCTAAGCTTTCAGCTACTAGGAGTTTTAAGAAATAATTCACTTTGCAAAACTTCTCCAAGGATATTACCATTTCCCCCCTTTGTTGCTTGCCCCAAGAGTACAGCATGTTAGCACAGCCAGGGTAAGACACACACCAGCTCCTGTGAAAGCAGTGGGGATGTTTTGGTTTGCTGCATTATGTAACTGAAGAATAGCATGGCAGAAGGAATTCAGGCTCTCTACAAGGATCTGGTAATTTCCTACAGCTGCAGTCTGGTAAAAGCATGTGCTGCCAATGATAATGAGGTAACCCCCAAAGCCTGTGATGGCACAATTACTGACACCCCCAAATGTCCTTAGAAAAGCAAAAGGAACAGAGACAACTTGGAACAAATAAAACACACAGAACATTTCACTTGCTCTACTGCCCACCTCCTGCAAGTACTGTGTCACTTCTGGGAGGAGACACCAGTGCCCACACAGTCACACAAGGCAGACCAGCATGCAGTGACCTTGCAGAACTTCACAGTAAATTGACTGTAATTGCACTCCCCAAAACAACCTCTCAAAACCAAAATACAACAGAGCTAAGACATTAATGAACAGTACAAACCCCCTGCCAATAATTGTAGTGTTGTGTGCTAATTCAGCTCACTCACCAAGAAAAAGTAAAATTTATCTTCACACTGCCAACACATTAAAAGTAATTTATCCTACTCCAAATAATACTCTCCCAAAAGCAGAAAGAGAGCTATAGCACAAACTCTCTACAATCCTCCCTCCTCACAGTTCCAAACACATGTCTGACCTGTGGTGATTTTTTGGTTGCTGTATCAGACTATGAATGTAAGTTAAAATATGTTTCAGCCTCCAATGACTTATGCCTGCAAATTAACCTGCAACCAAGTTATCCCAAAACCAACTGTAAGGGCAGCTTAAAGCCAGACTTGCACCAAGTGCCAGTGGAAGCTGCACTTGGCATTTCCTGAGTGCCAGGAAGGAAAATCTTCTCCCAGCTTTGACAGGATGGCCTGGAAATGCTTGTGTCTTACTGTGCTCACATTTTACTTGTGCAGATACCAAGTATATAAAAGAATCTGTTTCTCCTTTAAATAAGAATTTTTTTTCCTGAGCCATCCATCACCTTTGAGGCTGGCTGGTTGTGCAGCAAATACACATTTGGAATGTTTTCCATCTCACAGTAGCCCCTGGTGCCAGCAGCTGGGGACAGAACAATGAGGATGGGAGCTCTTGTCCAGCTGGGCAAACAGCAACAATGGAATAGCAAAGGGAAAGGCATTCAGGCACTAACAGGTAAGAATTTTAAGACCTAGGGCTGGAGAAAGTGGAAAAAAAGATTGCAAGAAAGTAGGAGAGAAAAAAGAAACAGAAAAAGTGAATAAGGAAGAGAAATGCATGAAATTTTCAGGGGAATTGTAAGATGGGGACAAAGAGTAACATTCAATGAGAAAAAAAATTATTAAAGATACAAAGCAATACAAAATATTAAGTCAAGTTATCTCAGAAAAAAATGGACTGAGAATTTAACTTCCATCTCACTTTAAAATTATTTTACATATATATTAAAAAGAATAATAAAAGCAAGCCCTTATGCTTTTGCATAATGAGCTTATAACTACAGCTGTGGTACTCTATCCTCTTAGGGAGATTTTAACATGACTGTGGGATTAAAAAAGAAGAAAAATCTCAATTGTGAGAAAAAAATATTTTTCAGACATAAATCTTTAACAATAATAAGGCAAGCTGAGAAAGACTAGTGAAGTAAATTGATTTTATTTTCCCCTCCCATAAGCATTCTCAGCAGAAGTCTTCATTGACAGACCAGGTATTTGTTTCAGCCTTTGTTAGGTTTACAGTCTCTCAATTTTTTTCCAGCTTCTCCCTGTGAAAAGGCTTTTCTAACTGTCTCATTTGTGGCAGCTGTAAGCTTTAGCCACATAGTGTATAAAAGGAATGTTTTCTACTGCTCCTTGAAAAATACAAATACACCTCTCTCCTTATTTCATCTTCATGATGTTTCAGAGCTGGCCTGAGGCATTTTAACAGTAATCAAAATGAGAGCAGCAGGTAAGAAAATCAGTTCAGGGCTGTTTAAGCACTCATATTCAATTTTAAAGTTCCAAAGGACAAAACCCTGTCATTTCAATTGTAGCCTATGAACAAAACAGGCAGGTTAGCTAAAGGAATGTGCAAAGAGAAGATGCAAGGGACAAACCCATGAAAACTCTGTCTAACAGCTAGCAAAGCCGCAGAGGGGGTGAGCTGGTGCCCCTCAAATATATCCATGTTCCCTCCTGGATATTTCAGCTGGAGCTCTACACAGAACCCTGTAAACAGCAGCAAAATAAAAGAATGAGGAACAAGACTTACAACAGCCCAGGAGAATGATAATAGTGATAAAGAATTACAAACATCTGATTACAGAGCTCAATTCAGCCAGGGGCTCTCCATGCCCACGTGAGAAACAGCTGGTGCAAATCTGCTGAGGAATTTGGGCAAAACTGTTGGTGCTCTGGGTGCTGTGAAGGGAATCCATGCTAACAAAACACTGCAGATTAGCAGGAAGAAAAGGGAAGCTCTGTATCCTGTGATTTTTATTCCATCACTGCACCAAGACTTTGGGTTGCTCTAAAGGGCTGTGTGACTCCACTTGTCACTGACAAAGTGTTTCCAAAAGTTTTTTCTGTTCTATTTTTCAGAAGCTAGAGAGGCATTAAAAGGGCAACCAAGCAGAAATATAATAATCAGAATGTTCCATTTCTGTAAACATTCAAAATGTTGCAGTTGCAATACATTAACACCATATCTACAAAGCCAATAGAACTATATAGCCAAAACCCACTGGTCTGAGATAAGCTGAAACTAAATGTGACAAAAGGCCAAGACTGGCCAGATTCCACTGACTGAGAGAAGAAAGATGACCATTTTCTTCCCTATAATTTGACATTTTTGCTACTATTTCCATAACTTTTGGCAAAGGAAGAATGAAAGAGCTGACTCTGAGAGACTTTTGTCTGGACTTAAGAGATTTCCAATGTATGAAGAGACATTCAGGAATCTTCAGTGAACAGTAAAAGTAATTTTTTCATTTAGTTTCCCTTGAAGGTCACATTTTCTGCTGCTGAATGCACTTCTCAAAGAATTACAAAGTTCCATAACCCACCAAATTATCTTACTACCCTCAATAGTGGCCACAGACCACAAAGCAGTGCCAGTGTCAGCTGTGCCTCAGCCCATCTGCAAAGCAGATCTTGCCAGAATTTATCCTCACTGACAAGAGATTTAAATATTCCCTGCAGTCTGCAGACAGTTTGTCTGCGTCCTCTTTATTACAACTGTGAGACCACATTTCATAATAAGAATTTGCTAGTTCAAAGTTCAAAATCAAAAATAACTGAAGACAGATTCCTGCTCAAAAAATGTTGTTTTGTTTTGAGAATTTTGGTCTCACACTGTTGACTTCAGTTGTTTTCTATTCCTTTTGTGGGTTGCCATGGGTGGTAAGGAATAGCAGATGAGGCACAAGTTATTATTCCCTTCATCAGATGAAAGGCAGCACATTTGTTTGGGTTTGAGCTCAGCAGATTTTAAATAATTCACATTAATAAAAGAGCAGCTCTACAAGTCACACAGATTTGGGCAATATTCAGTAACTTCTGAAGCATTTCACGCACCTGAAACATCTGTGGATAATATTCATTCGTTTCTATGAGCCACTGGAATAATAAAGAAGCGAAAAACTTCCTTCTAGGAGTTACTCACGTGTAAACTTTGAGTACAAAGTCCTTCTCTTCCTTGATTTCTGAGATGGACTGGAGCACATCCATGATGCTGAGCACTGCACAGCCGTAGGGGCGCCGATAGTGCAAATGGGGGGGCCCTTTCTTGGAGTCATTGAGCAACATGCGACCTGCAAGGAAGGAAACTCAAACATCAGGGATGGACACGCAGCCACATCCTGCCTGCTGTGCTCAGTGCCCCTCTGAGAACACACTCCCAGGACACAGCTCCAGGCTGCAGGCTGACACTCCTGCCTGCCTCTGCAGGAGCTGCCCTTGGTTCTCCCCCAGCCCCATGTGCTGGGCTGTGCTGGTGCCCAGGGCTGCCCCTGCAAATCCTCTTCTCCAGGAGGCTGGGGAACAGCTCTGGGAGGGGACACAGCCAGGACAGCTGACCCACGCTGGCCAAAGGCACATCCCAAAGCACACGACAATAAAAGGGGAAGGAGGAGTGGGGACATTTGTCAATGTGAGGTTTGGCTCTATGCAGACTGAAGCCTCCCTTCCTGGGTGGTGACTGGACATTGATGGCTGATGGAAAGTAGGGAATGATTCTTTTGCTTTCCTTTGCTTATGCTCATGGCCTTTGCTTTAAGAGACTGCCTTTATCTTCACCCTGCTTCCATCTTATTTGCTCCCCAGCCCCATCCTGCTGAGGAGGGGAGTGACAGAGAGGCTTGGAGGGCACCTGGTGTCCACCAACCCACCACAGCTTTTCACCCTTCAGCTTTTCAAACCCAGAAGTCCACTTGAACCTACCCTCACTCAGCCAAAAACAGTCAAGGGCAAAGTGAACAGTGTCATGTCTGGCCAGCTTTGATTTGTAGCTCCATGACACATATTTGCCTCCAGCTGGGCTGACTACAAATCATCTGTGGATGAGCCAAGAATGTGGCTTGTTCTCACCAGTCTGACCCACACAGATTCACTGTGCTCCCTCCTTAGACTGCACTATTTGCACAAATTCTCATTCTATTCAACTGCTTTAAGGGAGTGTATTATATATTGTAGATAATATATTTAATATTATATATTGGTTGTTTATCATGTTTGGATGGATCCTTCCTGGAGCACAGGAAGGAGAAATCTGAGGTACAAAGCTGCTCAGTGATTGACTTCCTATTACTGAGGCAGTTTTTAAATAGAGCAAAAGATGCCAAGGCCAGAAAAATCACTGTGATAATCAAAGTGAACTTGTAACATTACACATAATAATTTGTCCAGCCCTTGCATCAAGGTTAATACAGCATCTTTCTACAAGCTTCATTTATCACCTCAAGTGATAGCAGAGCAATTCTGACGTGTAGGCTCCTATGACACAGGAAGTCAGATAATGAAACCCCGACCTCTCTGACACATTTGTGAAGGCACATTGCATTCCCAGGACAACATCCAGAGCTCTTTTTAAAGCAGCTGTACTTCAGCAAAGGTGTCTGTGCCTAGTGACTGGCAGCATGCTTAAAAATCCTTCTTCCCTTGCAAACACTGCCTGGCCATTCTTCAGCCACCTGAAAACCTGAAACACACAAATGGCACTGCACTGCTCACTTGTTTACAATAATAGAGTTGAGGAAACTGTCTTTGCTGCTCCTACTATGCACTGTGGATATTTTAGGCCTAATATTTAACATAAATTATACTTAATATAGGTAAAAGATGCACTTGCACCACAGATTCCTACAGCAGAAAACACATCTTGATATATATTTGTCTAACAGCCTCTGATTTGCTCCATGTGGATGGTCAGACATACTGATGTCCTGCCCTGTAATGCAGCTATATCACCACTAAAAAGATCTCACTGGAAATCTTGAAACATTAAACAAAAAGCCTTTTTAGTTTGTCCCTCTCCTGTAGATGTGGTGTTTAATCAAAAATTCTGTTTCAGACTCAGAAAAACAAAATCACTGTTAAACAGTCATCAGTAACTTTCTAACACTTAGCTCCATATGGTCTGAATGTCAATCAATCCATGACTGAGTTCCCTAAATGTATAAATGATTACAAAGTTAGCTAATTAAAACATACATTTAAAAATACTCTAGGAGCTCTGTTTATTACATGTATTTAAAGCACTAAATCATACTGTACCTATTCGGATTACATGGGCAACTATGTACAAATCCCTCTTCATGTCCTTGCTGCTGAGATCCTGAAAGATTGGAAAAAACAGAGACATTCCAACATAAGTGCCTGTAACTATAAACATGGATGAAAACTCTGAAATCCCATGTTACAGAAAAGCAGATCAAGACTTTCAAAAAGGAGCTTCAAGAAAAACCAAACAACAGGAAAGGAGAACCTACAGAAGAGCAAAAGGAAAGCTGAAGTTAATGAAGACAAATAAGTGTTATTGAGAAAACGTATGTCTGACAAAAAATTTCAAACTAATGAAATAAATTTACATGAAAATACACATAGGACACTTTTCAATAATTCAATACTCTAGCATTTTGCATTCACAAGTCAGAAGCCACCTTAATTGCAATTTCCTTGGTATGTTGTACTTTTCACTGATAACTTCAACTTCAAACAGCAACTTCTGAGACATTCCTCCTGCAACTTTATTTTTTTTTTGTTACAGGAAAGATCTAAGAAACATTTCTTGCTAAAAAACAGTTTTCCCTATGCCGCTCACCTCGCAGACAAGATTTTAAACAGATACTGTGTACCAGGAGAATATTCACTCCTGTTTTAGACTGATGCAAAAAGGCTCCTCGTGCTCTACGGCAACAGCTGCTGCCTTTTTCTCTCCTAAGTGTTGTCACCTCACTGTCAGGTACCACTTACACAAAAATTAACTGGAACAGTCTCTGATTCAGATAAAATCTCATGGTTTTCTTTAAAAAGCTCCTCAACTATGCGGTATTATAACCATAGTAAAAGGAAATAATGCTTTTTTATATAAAGAGAGTAAGAAATTTAAACTGTGGACATCTAAGATATGTCATTCCTAATCTGAACCAATTTAGAATTAAAACCTTCATTTTGCTGAAACCTAAAACATGAACCTTAAATCACACAGGGAATTTATTTTCCATGTGACTTGAGAACCCAAACCTCAACCAGTGAGATTAGGATGGCAATGCAACTCCAGATTACAATAAAAGCTTGCACAGTGACTCAGAATAAGGCATAAAGGGAATTTATCCCAAGGAGAAGTTTCAATCCCTTCCAGTTGTGTTATATTGTGAAATTACCACAGGAAGGTAATAAATTCATGGCTGTACCTCCTAGCTCTCAAAAAGCACCTCTGCATTTCCCAGGGCAGCACATGCAGGGTGCTGCAGAGACACTGTTTGGGATGCTGCTCACCAGCAGATCTGTCTCTCCAGAGCCAAAAAATAAAGCTACATAAACCATCCTTAGCATTTCCTCCTCAGGCTCGATTCTGCTGCTGCACCAAGAAGGGAACACACTTTCTAGGCTTTCTCCATCCCAACATACCAGGGTAACATATGGTAGCCTTTATCTTGCATGTCTTGGAGACATAAAGTTACACACTGAAAGGGATTTGACATAGTTTTAATCTCAGTAATGCCTGACAAGACATTTCAAAAAGCAAAAAACCTTGAAGGTAATACTTAATGCTCGAGAGAGCAATAGATTCCTGAAAATATCTGTGCTTTGACAGGGGAAATTTTATTACACCATCAGATTACCAGTTCTAATTAACAGCAATTTAAAGAACTATTTTTTCAAAGGGCAGCTGTCAAAACATCAGAAAAAGGCAGGGCATGAACATATTGATGAGTTCACACTTTAGTCGCTTTTCCAATTTCACAAATATACAGTGTCACAGGCAAAAGACAAAAAATGTGGGCCCAGATGGCCTTGCATTTCAGTTTGTACAGCACAGGCTTTTTACAAGGCAAGAAATTCTTACTATGACATGGACCAAGCAACCAAAAGCCCCAACCCCTATGAGGAAGTTTTCAGATAAATCCTCTGCAGAGAATCCATGTACATCTCCTAGGACCAGGAGAGGATAAACTACATTTACTGGATATTCACAGGGTGGGTGTTTCCTGCATCCTTCTGAGCTTCCTAAATGATACTCACTGATACACAACATAATTTCTTTCTCATTCTAACTGAATGTCTTTTTAGAAAATCAGCCCTAAATTTTCCCACTTGCATTGGGTATGGAAGAGAGTTACTCTACAATAACAGTTAGTTCTTTACAATGCTGGTTTCTAGAAAGGTCTGCTTGTATGTTAAAAACTCCAAACACCATCACAACTACCCCCAAACCACTGGAATCAAGGATACCTGTCTGTCATTAATTAGTTATTTAATTCAGCTGCCAACCTCACAGGCCCCAGAACAAAAGGTATTTAACAAAAATAACAATCTTATACAGTGTAGTTACATCTTAATTCAGACCCAGGAAATGTTTCTAACCTGCACAGGCTGAGGTTTGCTTGAGTGAGCTTTGATCTCCAGAGTAAGCAATTTCTCACCTTTGCTATGATATGACAGCAATGAAAAACCAAAGGCTGGGATATTTTGATATCTTACAGAACGAGACAGCTGAACCCTTTGAAGTAACAGAGATAGCAGAAACAGACAGGGATCCCTTGAATTATCTAAGATATGGGCTGCTTGCCTTGGGGAAAGATTAGAGTTTTAAAAAAATACTGTGGTGTGGTGAGGGAGGGCAAGGAAATAAATAAATATATTGAAAGTCAAGATGAACACAAGCTTGGGAGCAGACCTGAAAATCATGTAACTATCTTATCATAGAAGCATTTCATAATTAAGAAATTATGATAAGATAGAACCACTGCAGATAAAATGGCTATTCAGAAAAGCAAATATTTATTGCTCCTTTACTACACATTTTGGAAAGTTCTTTGAACACATTGATGAAAAATACTGTTTTAGAAGTGTGAGATTTTTTGCATAGATAATTTTTCCAATTATAATTTCTGTTACATAGAGTATACATTCATTATAATTCTTGTTATGTAGAGTACACATTTGATAGATGAGTGAGAGAGTCTAAGCACCTCCACCAGCCAGTGATGGAGTCTGAGCACCCTGGAGAGCTGAGACTGCAGCAGCTTTGGAATTTTTTGCATAGTGATAGGAAAGGGAGCACAGGAGGTGTCTCTGGTCAGGACTGGGGCTTGACTGGCAAATGTCTGCAATCCCAGGGCTGGCTGCTCTTGGACTAGACTCAGAATATGCAGCAAGTCTCTCCTGGAACTGTGTTATGGCCCTGGCTGTAATTCATCATTTTTTTAAGGGTTTGTAGATCACCAGAGCAAAACTGTTTCCCACTGTTCACCACACAGAGAGAAACAGGACACTTGCTCCATGACCCCAAGTCATGAGGCACTGGTGAGGATGGAGAAGTTGGATGCAAACAAATTTTTCCAAAGTTATGAACCTCAGAGGGCAGAAAGTGCCAAGGTTGATACGAAGTCTGTGCTGCCTTTTGGGAATATTCCTTAGGGTAGCTCCTAATGCTGCACTCTAGCCTTTCACCTGACTCAGACAAGTGCTGAACCTTAACCCCTGCCCACCTTCTGTCAGCAGGGCCAGACTCTGGGCTTCAGTCACCATCTCTGGGGTGACACTGTCACCTCTGCTGATGATTAATCAGCTGACAGCACTTCCCTGATGGTACCTGAACTGCTACTGATGTCAGCATCCAGGTCAGTGCTACTTTTGGATGGAGACAGAACTGAACATTCTTACACCTGGATCTATTCAGTTCCCTAAGAATTCTGCTGCCTTCCTTAGGGAGAGAAGGGAACAGTGCTGGGGACCATGCCTGCTTCAGTGTTCAGCCCTGCCTGACCTCAGAGAGTGTAAATGCCAGAACCAAAGCTCTGCCATCTTTCTTCTTCACTGAAGGTAAAAATACTTGTGCTACAGAGCATCCAGCATGTGCACTCAGTAAAGGTGAGTCACGATGGAAGGTGTTTATCACACTCGAGATCTGAGATTCCTTACAGTTATTCTGTGAGGAGCTGTTAAGTTTCAGTGTCTCCAGATTTTCATGCTCCTTCTGAGAAGAAGTAGCAGATAAAATGATGGTCTGACACTTGATTCTGAGGGAATTTTAAACACAACTTAAGAGCAGCGCAGAAGGGATTTTTGACAAGGGCATGTAGGGACAGGACAAGGGATAACACTTCTCTGATTCTCACTGAGAAAAAAGTGCCTTGTTTTATGTTCAGGCCACAGCCTTTTCCTATGCTCTGTTATCTAAGAGCACAGCACATCCAATGAAAATATTCAAAATTTCACACTACCTGCAGGAACAAATGCAAGCGCTTCAGAATATTCACTTAGCCATGAAAATAATATATGTTAACATTTAGTCAAAACTGCAACAAAACTATTTATGCTCTACTGATTATATTGGAGAAGAAGAAATGAGTTTCCTTCCCCACAGGAAACCTCCAACCCCAGTCCTGTGAGGGGAGAAGAAAGGGAACAGACACGTACTGTGAAAAGTGCACACATTCGATCGATCTTCTCTGGATTCCTGGGGCCTCCGTTCTTGTTCAACCTCACCATGAACCTCTCACTGAAAAACAAACAATGGTAAAAAACCAATGAGCTTCTCCTTGTACATCTTCCAACAGAAAAATACAGGTAGATTTGGCTTTTACAAAAAAAAATGCAGTGGTTGCTGTAATTCCAAAGACTGAAAAACAGTATTCACTGGTCTATACAAAACTACATAGAATAGCACAGATTTCTAATAGTTAGTAGTCTGCATGTGAAAACATTGTGTTGATGCATATTCATGATGCAATAACATTAAAATAATGTGAACATAAGAAGCACAGAACCTGTACACATTACAACTCCTCCAGGCAAAGGCAAGGCAAACTTGCTGAGGGATACACTGCCTTTGGTAATACTGAGTTCATTAAAATCCACTCCAAAGTAAAAGTTACAAGAATACCAATTAAGCAATCTCCTTCAACAGAGAGCATTTCTAGAAGCAAGACACTAATTCAAATACATTAAGATTCAATTGATATAACTCTTACCAATCAAATTAAGCAGTCCTTTGATGAATAAAACCAGCACGTTTAGCCAGACTGCAGAAGGAACAATCCTCACAATGCATGGTAAGACATGGACATTCATATTACTTCTTAAGACAGAGAATTTATGTGTAAAATTAAGTTCATGAGCAATATTTTCCTAGTGTGCAACAGCCCCCAAAGTATTGACCACAGTTTTCTTCCCAGATTTTCACAGAAATGAAGAGAGGGCACATCACTAAATCTTCTAATAATCACAGATCCTTTCAATCCTATCCGGGACAATTGCATCAGGTCCAGTCACCTTTATTTGACACATCTGCCAGCACATTGCCCACCAGTGGGCTGAAGAAAATGAGAGCACAATGTCTACACTACCTCCTTGGGCAGCTTGCTCCAAGGGCCACTCATCCCTGCTATTAGAGCACATGGATCATGGGAATGCCTGATTTCAGTGCACAGCCACTGCTTTTTGTCACCCTTTGCATTAAAAACCCTTTAGAGAAGCTCATTTCTCACAGGGCAGGGATAGCAGTGATATCCCCACACACAAATAAGCAATATAACACTGTTAAAAATCCAAGAAAAAGTGCTGGAATAATTTTGTAGAGCTCACCCACAGTGATATTTTTCAACAGCATTTCAGAAACAGTTCTAGAGCTGTAAGACTGTAACAGTCTGGTACTGAGACCATCTTCACACACACATCTGGGGGTACCACACAGGTGAAGCCAAGTTCCTGCTCATCCTAACTGCGAGTTATCAGACATCACCCCTTGGCCATTCCACACAGCTCTATGCTGTGTGTTCATCTGACCTGTCCATGATAAACACTGATCTATTTTCAGAATTATTACTTTTGTTGAAATGTTCTTAACTCTCGAGCATAACCCCATACATCTCATTATACATCTTGGCATGGTAATTTATGTAAGCTAATGATGCTCAGCAATCAAATCATCCTCTCTGCTGTTTCACTCTCCCTGTCACTCACTATTACTCCAATCTCCATGTGTCCCACAACCACATACAGTCATTTTAATTAATTTGCTACCAGTGCTTATGACCTCAGATTCTGCTGAAATGCTACAAATAAATCCATAAGAAACAGATATTTGATGATTCTTTTGAGATGTCAGTAACTTTAGAACATTTTAATGACATGGTAAAAGCCATTCTTTCAGTAAGAATTTTGTGATGTGTTATGTGGAGAGCAGGACAATATCAGAACTTCACAATATTACACTGACAGTCACATTACATCTTCATAGCTACCTCTATCTATCTAATACATAAATCAATGTTACATATTGTATTTTAAATTTACAGTAAGATGTAGTATTGAACTTTTAAAATAGGGGGTTTTTAAGGTTTTTTAAAATTATTATTTCAGCTCTAATGAGCATTTCATTTTCATACAGGAGCTGAATGTAATACTGTGTGCCACAAAATTCTGTGCAGACTGTCCCCTGGACAATGGCAGGGAAGGGGCTGCCACATCTTTGAGCTAAGCTGTCTGTACAGATTTCTTTCATTAATAGAAGCTGTGTTGCTTAGTGGGCTTTTAAAGCACCCAAAGAGGGATATTCTGGAGACTCATCTGATGGTCCTTTGCAAGGTTGTCCTCCATTAATAAGTTGAAATATTTTAAAATCTGAAATTCATCTTTGCCTTGCTAAAGCCATGGAAAAAATCTGGTTCCTGTCCCCCTATTCAACTGCTTTTCAAGAAATGAAACTGCCTCCATCTCTCTCACCTGCCTGTTGATCACCTGTTCCCTTAATCAAGCACCACTGCAGCAATAACCAATTCCTGTCCTCCCTTGAGTCCTCTTGAGCTTGTGTGAATAAATAACTAAAGAGACCTTGAGTCAACTGCAGCACTTGAGAACTGTGGAACAGGAAGATGCATTTGCCCAAAGGAGATCCACAGAGAGGAGGCAGAGAGTGACAGGGCAGCAGTGCCAAGAGGCCACCCCAAAGGACCAAGCCAGCTCCAGTTCTCCCTCTTTTCCTTGCACATCACTGCTCCTAAACTTGTGGGTTTGTTTCTCATCTCCAGCATTCCCCTAATCTTTGCCATTACTACTGAACAAGAACAGTTTACTACTATTCTACTATTCTGTTATTATTCTACTAAGGTCTCACTGGTGCTGATACTGTCAGCATCCCTGAAATGGTCCCTGGAATAGGACTGCAAGCTTTTTACGCTGCTGACCCACATTATGAACTAGTTAGTCAGCTGCTTCCCATTTTACAACTGCAAATTTATTTCTATGTCAAAGCAAATCTGGAAAAATAACCCTGTTTCAAATGACCTGAAAATCCACTGCCTTCATCTATCATTGCAGGTCTGTTTTTAGACAAAAATACACACATTTAGGGTCAAGAAACTTAATGGGAATTCAGTATCTTAATTTCTTCTTTTAAGACCTATGTCCTTGTAAAAAGTTGAGTCTCCAGTGTGTCTTCTCTTCAAGCTTATCTTCTGCACAAGGACAAGAGCAAACACAGAATCTAGGCAACATTAAGTCCAATTTAGTAAGACTGAAATATCACATCTGAATAAACTCCATGTGGAAATTAATTAAAAACTCAGTAGTTATAACTGCCAGATGAGGGGTGGAAATGAAGTATGGGAGGTACTGAGATGCAATCTGACTGCTTGATCCTAGTGCTGCTCAAAACCAAAAAAAACCCACAAAATACCCACAACCAAAACCAACAACCCAATAAATGTTTTCAGCTATTCTGAATATACACCAAAATCAGTTCTTTAGCATAAAATTTGGGATAAATGCATCAAAACAGAGAAAAAAAATTAACATTTTACCCTGCTGTGCTCAGACCCAAGACTGCCTCATCAGAAGCAGTATCTGAAACAAAAGCTCATTTCTTCCTCTTGCTCCTATGTGCTATAAGTAAGCTCCAATTACTCTAATTGCAGCATCTCCTCCTGTGCTAATTCACGTCATAGTGAAACCACCTCTTGTGCAGCACTAAGCCAGGCTTTACAATCACTCTCATGATTAGTAATTGCTATAGCTCCTCAAATATAAGACCCACTGCTCTGACAAGCAAAGTCAAACAGCTTCTTGTTCATTCACTTGAAAAGGAGGAAAAATGAAAGGAGTGCAGTGTCTCACTTCTTGGCTTCCCCAAAGTGACTAAAAGCAGGACCATACTGAACTCTACAGAAAGGAAGAAAGCCATCAGCAGTTGGGGATGTTACATTTTCAGCACGAAAAAGGGGGCAAACAGGGACAAAATTTACTTTTGGGTGAGCAGAGTGGCACTGTGCCCACAGGGAGTTTTTGTTGTTGAGGTTTGTGATGTTCTTTGCACAATGTGTGAAGATGACAACAGAAGGAGAGGGCTGGCAAAGAGCTTGGGCTGGACTAGTGAGCCCCTTGGATTCATTCATGGACATCTTTCATTACTGGGGGTGTTTCAAGGCAAAAATCCTGCCTGAGCATCAATTTGGGAATGTAGGTACAGCATTAATAGATGCATAATGCCAAAGATGTGGAGATCTGAGAGGCTGCAGATCAATTTTCTGTTTTGAGTTGGAGACTAGATAAAGAACATGGATCAAAAAAATTATTTAACAAAGTATAGGAGATGGGTTTTCTGAAGCAGGGGCAGCAGCACATTATTCTTTCAATCTCCTTGGGCAGAAACCTCACATATTATATTCTTCCCTTGCCTTAAATAATGCCCCAGCAGCTTTTTCTCCCAGAAACAAAACCTCCTTCACCCTCAATTCCAATGCACCACTGAAAGGGAAAAGGTACAAATGCTCCCTAATTTTTCTTCATTTCCTCAGTGCTTCTTATTTCCAGAGGAAACTGGGGGAAAGCTGAAAACCCCCAATATTATTAAAAATAGCTCAGTCCTTTCTCAAAAGCTGTATTTAATTGGGTTTTCCAAATTTAGGATGTGGCCTACCCCTTCCAAGAACCCAGGTTATTTTAAAAATATGTATTGGACCATGATACACATAGAAGTGCTCAGGGAAAGGGGTAACGTGGTAGCAGAAAAGATCATATAACAACCTGCATTTTAGACTTTGATCTTCTCTTGCTGTCCCCCCAAGTTTCTTTCTGACACTTTTAGTACCATGTAAAACCCTACCTGCATGCAAAATACAAACTCAGGAACAAAAACCTGAAAATGCTGCCACAGAAGCCAGAAGTTTGCAGGAATGAGCTACAAACACTTGCCCAGCCAGGGCAGTACATCTCCTTTTAGTCCTATTGGTAAAAAAAATAAGCGATAAGCGTGATACTATTTAATTTCTCCCCTGCACCCCTCCCCCCAAAAATCTCTAGTCTCTTCTTCAAAGAATGTTGAGCTGGCATATGAGTACCATAAACATTTGAAGATGCTATCGTAAAAGCACTGCATTTTGTCCCAGATAAATCTCAAGAACAAGCTCCACACAGGCCATCCAAGAGAGCTTGGGATGAGCTGGTCACTCCATGGCAACTAAACCTTGCCAACATTTCCTTACAAAATATCCCAGTCCTGCTGTACACACCACATTTCAGGCATTTACTTCACCAGTGCCATCAAACTCTGCATTCTTCCTGCTCCTGTGTGTACAAGCTCCACAAGGACAATATGTTGACCAGTTGAACGGAATTATTTTACGAATTTCTGGTATAGGATCAAAGCATTTTCTTAAAGCTGCAAAAAAAAAGGAGCTTGTTTCAAATCATCAATTAAGTTAGGAGAGAAACACCATGAAAGAGATCCCTGGGGCTTGGTGGGAGAGAAAACTGAACTACAGTCTCAAAACCTTACACTTTGGACAAGCTAGTATTTGCATGGTTTAACTTGGGAAGCTGTTCCTGTATCAAAGAGGAAGTGCACTGAGCCAGCAGAGCAGAAGTTTAAAGCCAGCTTTCCAGAAAGCAATTGCTGCTCCCCTCCATCCTGTCTGGGGGAAAACCAGGCTCTGCTGTCCTGGCTTTCCATGTGTGCTGCACCCTGCAATACAGCTACTGACAACCACAGGAGGCTTCTCATATCTGCTTGCACAACTCCACTCAAGAAAAAACAAACTTTTATTTTCATTCCATTGGCCAAATTGGAAACTGAAATATGGAAATTTGTCCAAATCTCTTGAGTTTGTCAACTCCAAGAATATTCCCACTGTCAGTGATTGAAAATGGTCACATCAGGACAGCACTGTAGCCTGATGCTTTTAAGAACATCCTGTAAGAAACTTTCTAAAAAGGAAACAAGCCTCACTTGAGGCCTTCTGAACTCAATTTCATGAGCATGATTTCATGTTCATGAAGCAAGCATGCACCTATAGCAACATTTTAGTACTCTTCCATTATGAAAAAGAGTTTTACTTTTGGAAGATTATATTAAGATTAGGAGTATCCTCTGAAAAAGCTTTTCAAGTTTATTTTTCTGTTCATCATGATTATCTTTTAGAGTTGCTAATTTTTGCTTATCCTCTTGGGAAAAAATCTAGGTCCTTACAGCTGCTGTAAGACTGACCTAATAATAAAATGTCCCAGAGCTCCACAGAATGAGCCTCCACTCTCAGTGGAGTGCAAGAGGAAGCCAGAGTGTATGTACAGAATGGAGCCATGTCTGTGAAGAACTCAATTCCCCCTCCCAGTGTAAACCAACAGCATCTCCCAGGTGCCAGCAGTGTTTGAGCAATCCATCATTGCCAGTGGTCACTGCCAAGCCCTGGAGACAGCAGCATCACCTCTGCTGAACTTTCAGTTTGCTCACTGTCTCAACAGTGACTCACAGATGATTTAAAAATCTTCCTTTTCAGGCAACTGCTCCCAGAGAGTGTTTGGTTTTTCCCCTTTTCTTTTGTTGGGGGAGGCAGGAGAGTTCTTTCCCGAGCTGTCTTATCCAGCAGCTCTGCAATAATCCTGCTTTCACAAACAACGGAGGCCCAGTACACTGCTTTGGTTTATGGAGTGTATTTTATAAAGACATCTTAGAGAAAAGAACACCAAATCTGTGAGGGAAATGAATCTGGCCCTGAGAAAACGGCTCCAAGCAACACAGTTTGCTTCCCAGCAAATTCAGGCTTAACACTCATGAATTATTAAATTACCACATTGGCGAGAAGCCCTGGGGGAGGATTACAGAGCTTACAGTGAGACTGCTACAGCAAACACTGGGTTTCCATGGAAACAGAAAATAGTGAAAATAACTACCTGTCATTTCTCTTGCCACATTCACGGGAAAACCACCAAAATGTTAACGTGGTATTGAGGTTTGCAGGGGAATGGCAGCTAAGCACCAATTACAATTTCCTTGGCTTCTCATTACTTTGCCACACTTGAACATTTGACACCATCATGAGGATTTTTCTGTTATTTCCATTGTGAAAGGTATACATTTTTATTCCTGAAAGGAATTCTGTCAATTAGAAAATAATTCCATTAAATAAAAAAAAAAAAGAAAAGAGAGAGAGACATCTAGTGCAATTCCCCAGGGATGGTGATTTTAACTAATGGAAAGCAAGGCAGACCCTGCCAGGTGGCAGGTGAGGGCAGCATTGCAGGGAAGACTTCTAATTTTGGAGTACAGATATTTTGTAGAATAAGGATTTTATCACAATCTCTACCCTGGAAGAAGCTAATGCTTTCGAGGTCTGATACAGCAGCTGTCACATTTAATTCTTGCTCCACAAGAGCTCTGCACATGACAATTTCTGTCAGGAACACAGAACTGACTTTTGAGGGGGAATTCTGCCACTGAAAGAGCTCAAGTGTAATGGGGGGATTCCATACACTGGGCTTTCCCACAGACAGAACATTACTTGGAAGTGCTTTCTCAGGGCTCACTCACATTTAAACAACACAGATTTCCCCACTGCCCCTCAAGCGAGCAGAATTTCTTCCAGCTGTGTGTGTTTACGACACATTGTCATTCCTCCTGGAAAAGGGAAGAAGTTCCAATGCCTGCATTGATTTCTCATTCAACTCATTGATTTCTTCCTGTTAACAACTAAAGAATCAAAATAACCCTGCAGAAAACTCTATATCCCTGCCTATTTGTATGCCATATTTGACCCCCGACCCAAAAAGACCCCACTTGTGGGGAAATGAGGATGGTAGTGGTGAGAGATACAAAAGAAGATGGATATTTGTAAAAGTTCCTGCTTTGCAATAGCTACATATTAATTATTCCATAGGAATGAGGGAAAATAATAATTTTGTAGAAAAGAATTAACATCTCTTACAGCAACTTTCATATACCAATCCAGACAGCAGCAGTTTCTTTTGCATACACTATTAACAAGACAGAGGATAAACAGGAAAACCAAGCAAGTGCAGATCTCTCCAGAGAGAGATCCAGGGAATTAAAGTCAGCAACCAACAGAGAAAATGGAAATGCATCACTCCTTCTGTGTTCTTTTCTAAAAATCTACCCATCAAAATACTTCATAAAATACTCCACAGGTTTTGTCTTCAGTGATGACAAAACTTGTGTTTTTCAGAAGTTCCACATTCTGTCAGAAAGGCTTTTTATCTCAGCTGTGTGTGTGCAGCACACAGATCTTCCATGGCCACTGCAGTGACCAGAACAAGTCCATGGCTGTGGGCAGCAATATTCCTTAATGTTTGCTCAGGTTTTGGGGAAGTTCACCTTGAGCAGGATGAAAAACTCATGCTGCTACCATTATTATTGCTATGAATTACCTATTGCACAAAACTCAGAAAAGTACTTACTTTGAAATACTAAAGCCACACAAAACTGAACAGGAGGAGCTGACGGAGGATTAGCTATCCTAACAGATCAGATTGCTAAAAGACAGGTAAAAATTGAAAGATGGGCTTTTTCAATGACTAAGCAGAAAAAACCCTCATTTGTTGGTAAGGTTAATCCCTGGGAAAATTTTCAGAATATTAAAGAAAATTAGTGATATGAAGTTATTTTTTCCCAGCAGACAAATCATTATACTGACAGCGAATGAGATAACTTTTCTATTTTAAAATAGCTATGCTATTAAAAACATAACAAAAGGAAAATTTAGTTCATATTCAAAATTAAAATGAAAATACAATTTTCTACTTCTTTACATAGCAACTGGCAATAAAGGAACAGGATAATATTTTAAAGCAATTAACTGGGGATAAATGCCCACACATTGTCCCAGCAATCCCAGAGCCATTACTTGAGAGAGAAACAATACGGAAAAAGGATCTTCAGGTCAGTCCCATATCCTGGACGAGAATGCAGTCAGACTGGTTTGACACAGTTTTTACTGTGGATCCTTCCACATTAATTAACAATTTCTCTTTCAGCTATTCAACTTCAACCATATTTATCTACTTGGTGACTCTTCTGGGTTTTTTTTTCAGACCTTATTAATGCCAGTCTTACTCTTTTTTATTTCACCTGCCCCCTTCTCTCCACTCCCAGCCAAGCCTCCCTCTGCCCAAGCAGAGTCTGGTGTCTGGAACATGTGCAAGTTCTACAGTCCTGGTTTGGGCAGGCAGGGCTGCTCTGTACAGGTGCCCCTGCATTAAGAATGCTGATCCTTCACATCAGAGTTCTGAGTGGACTCAAACCCCTTCTTGGACAGGACTTGTGGGAAATTTGCCATTGCATTTCACAAACTGGCTCAGTGTTTCAAATGGAAGCTCCTGAGAGTGGTAATTGTCTGCATTAGCAAGTGCTACAGGAAAATTATTCAAGATGGCATGTGTAAGCACAATGTAATTTTAGCTACACTGTTCCTGCTAACATTTTTTAGCAGCTGATATACATTCCTATTGACAGTTTGAAAGTAAAAAAAAAAACATGACTAACTGATGATGAGAGCCATGGAGCTAAGGGCCATCATTAAATACAAACAGAGATGAGGGATTCTTGTCAAATTTGTCAAGGTAACCTTCAGCAGCTTGGTACAGATTTGTATCCTGACGTCTGAATCGGGAATACTGTGTCTCAGAAACTCCTCCTACAGAAAGTGAAAACCAAATCCCCTACAAGTGCATAATTTCTAAATCCAGTGTTTCCAAGTGGTGCATTTCATTCTACTCTACCTAAACACTGGCAGAAACATTTTCTTTTTACAGCCTCCCCTGGCCACTCAAGTGCTGTATGTGACTTCTACAGGACCAGAAATGTGGAAATGAGCAGCAATTGAGAAAATTTCTAACACTCACACACTGGTTAAACCAAGCCCATTTTGGTCATGCCCCAGAAGTTGATTTGTTTACGAGGACACATTCAAATTGATAACCATGTGGTCTAAGTATTTTTATCCCTTTAGTATCTTGAACTATTTACACATTTGTCTGCTGATTTTTATCACAGAAAATAATTTTGTTGGAAAATGTCCCAAGACCCAGAGATGAGTTACAAATAGGAAATCATTATCTCCATGACCTCTGCAGTCACCACCAAACCCCACTGCAGAGCAGTACTAACAGCCAAACATTGCCACTGAACATTTGAGTCAGCCTTGAAAAATAGGGGCAGATGATTTTATGTCAGATGACTTTTGAACAGCTGAATCCAACTATGCTGCTGTAGACCCAGATCATTTTTTCAGTCCATAATTATGTTTCCAAATCATGTTTCTCTCCAGAGAACTGCTTTGTCAATGGTGCTAAATCCTGAAGACAAGACTTGGGACAGACTGTACTGCTCACACTCTCCCCATCATCCACCCACAAACTGAGAACATTTCCACAAAAAACATTTTTCCGTATCACCTATTAGCAAGAGCTTTAAAGAACACGCTTATGTTTTTTCTCATTTTGCCTACTGCTTTTAAATTTTAACACTGAAATAGATGTTTCCCAATCAAATTCCTAGCCTGTGTTGCAGTGGTTACAATCCTGGCTCACCCCAAAGACGTGGCAGATATTTGGAACAGAACTGCAGAGAACACCTGGTCTCTCAACAAAAAGTTTGAACATTTTCTGTATGAGAAATGCCCACGTGGACTTGCTGAGTGACTCCATCAGCACCACCACAGGCACTCTGCACATCTCCCAAAGCCTCAGTCACAAGGAGGTTGTTGCTATAAAGGGGAATGGCAAAGGCTCAGTAAGTATGAGGAGGCAGGTGGAGGAGTTACCAGCAGAAATATGCACAACACCAATTTCCATGCATAATTACTGCTTAGGCCCCCAGATCTTCAAATTCCATCACATCAGAGTTTCTCTTTTGTTCTATTCACTCTCCATAATTAAGGATATTTCTAGATGACAAGAAAATTTTAAATCCCAGTGGTGTGTAAAATAGGGTAACTGGTTAAAGATGCAGACAGAATGAAAAACATTCATATGTTTAAATATAAACTTTATTAAGAAAAAGTAAGACAGAAATTTATTTATCCTTTTCCATACCCAAAAGGCTGAGAGAACTGGGACTGTTCAGCCTGGAAAAGAGAAGTGACCCTACAGGAAAGATGCAGAGTGACTCTTTGCAAGGGCTGGAGTGACAGGACAAGGGGGAATGGCTTCACACTGAGAGTGGGTTTAGATGAGATCTCAGGAATGAATTCTCCCCTCTGGGAGTGGGGAGGCCCTGGAACAGGTCACCCAGAGCAGCTGTGGCTGCCCCTGGATCCCTGGCAGTGTCCAAGGCCAGGCTGGATTGGGCTTGGAGCTCCCTTGGGACAGTGGAGGGTGTCCCTGCCCATGGCAGGGGGTGCAATGAGGTCACCTTTAAGGTCCCTTGCAACCCAAACCATTCTGGGATTTACAACAGTTAGTGGACTTATCAAGTTAATTTTCAGAAAAAAAACCCACTACCATATTTCTGAATGTGTAATTTTTCTAAGTTATGCATAATTCCATACATTTCTGAGAAAAAAAGAGTTATTATATAGGTATCTAAACCTTGCTGCTTTACAAAATATAATTTTTCACCCACCAAAATCATGCTAAAATGTCAAAAAAAAATTAAATATATCTCTCATTTGTTGCATCTTTCTAGCACAAATAACACTCTGCATCCCTTTGTCTACAAGTTTCCAGCTCCTTTAGGGCAGTTTCATCCAGTCTGTATCTTTTTATTTTATCAAGTTGTATACTGCTCTTCTGTTGAGGCAGAACATGCATTCCCCTATAACAGAACAAAATTAGTCAGCTCTGATGTGATTTGTGCTTGACCAATCCATGCTGACTTTTGCTTACCATTTTGTTAGCTTCTTAATGCTAACAAGTAGTTTTTTTGTTCCACAACTTTTTGCATTTTTCATCGGATTGCAGCTGACCTTCTTAGGGAGATTGAGGTAAAACAGCCATTAAATACTCCAGCTATCTTGGAAACATCTGCTCATGGCTTAATGTCC
>VRYO01000638.1:709034-744106 GCA_009812075.1 Sialia sialis | reverse complement strand
AAAAAAAAAAAAAAAAAAAAAAAAAGGAGATTTTTGCTCGTAAAGCATTATAGAATTATTTTATTTTGTCCTTAATGCACTTTGGTAGTTGTATTTTTTCTACAAGTTTCCCATCCCTGTTTGGCAATTTCATTAATCCATTTTTATGCTGCCATCCCAACTCCACCACAGAACATGACACAGACTTTCTGTTGTTCCCATATATTTAATCTTTCCTTCACACTGAAACAATTTGCATTTGTGCTCTTCATCAGTGTCACTGAGAAGCAAACAACTCTCAAATGTCTTTGCTCCATATCAGTTTACCAATCTCTGATCTTCATTGACACCTTCCTTAGTGAGCTCACCATCTCTACAGTAACATTTTCTTTGCTGCCTTTTGGATGTTACTCTCAACTCAATCATTCCATGATCATTCATCCCAAGCTATGTCTCACAATGGGGTATAATCACTGGCTATAATCCAAACTGGATCAATTATCACATCATTTTCCAGTGACTTCCACTTAACAAACAAACTGAGGTATTAAAGATGAGTCACAAAGTTGCTAGACTAGTGGCTTTTGTATGCAAGAAAAAAGAAATCCCAAATACTTTAAAACAGACAAATAAACTTTAATCCCTTTTTATCTGAGCCTTCAAGTTCTATTTACCTGTAAGTATTACTTTTTCTATTTCTGTCAGACTAAAAATGAAGTAACTTTGTCCTTGTGTTTACTTCTAGGTCTACTTGTTTTGTAATCCTGCTGTCCATAGCTCCCCACTGTCATCCTTTGTCTGCCCCTCCTTTGCTGACAGCCATTAAACACAGGAATATTTTTGTATTCAGAACCTGGGAACCATCTCAAATGGTATTTCAGCTGCTGCTCCAACCTTCTAATCCACACCTGCTGCATGCAGTGTTTTCACACTGGAACTTTCAGCAATTCTTCACTTAACCTGCTTGGGAAATAAATCTTGGCACCAGCAGGTTCAGGGAGGTTTCTAATCCAGCACATGTCCAAGGCAGTAATGCTGGAAGCCACTCAGCCTCCAGTGTGAGCTGCTTGGGTAAGAAATTTATCAACCTCCAAACCATTTTAGAAGTCAATTTGTCCCTTTCATTTAGAGTGCAGTGTGCAGAAGCCTTGCTTGGGTTTTTTACCCTAATGTACTATTTCCCGAGAGGAAAGAAAATGTTTTAAAGTAGATATAAAAACATCATTCTAAATTTGTAGCAATGTATTTGTCTGTTTTCTGGTTTCTTGTCCAAAACAGGGCTCAGCCTCATTACACATTTCTTCCCCAATACTCTTTGGGATGCAAGAAAATGTAAAAATTATGCTGTTTTAGCCATAGCAGACCACTGATGCTTCATGCAAAGAGCTAAGTAATAACAAAAAAAAAAAATTAGTATATATGCTTAAATTTGCCCGAACCACACTCAGTGCTTTTTCTCATTTTAACTATTATTTCCTTTTTTTTTTAATCACTGGCAAAAGCCTTTCCTTTAAGGTTCTCCACTCGGTGTTTATATACAAACTGCAGCCCAAGACAATTCATCTCCTTTCAAAGCAATTTCTGCTGGCAGCAGCTTGTCTGCCTGTCCCTTCCTCTTTCTGGCAGCTTTTCTCATCTAAATTATTGAGTATTTTACTCCTTTGCAGTAGGAACTAGTTAGGTGGTGGGTTTTTTGTTTGGTTTTCCATTTTCACATTTCCCTCTTAACTTTCTGGTAATTCTCTCAAGAGAGGAATTATAGGCACGTCCTAAACTGCATCGACAGGAGTGTCCAAAGAGCTGCAAAGAGGGGAAGGGTCTGGGGGAAGCCTTTGAGGAGCAGCTGAGGGCCCTTGGTTTGTTCAGCCTGGAAGAGGCTGAAGGAAGACCTCACTGGGGCCTTGAGCATCCTCCCAAGGGCCAGGGGAGCGGAGGGACCAAGCTCTGCTCTCTGTGCCCAGAGACAGCAGGGAAGGGCTGGAGCTGTGTCAGGGAAGGGTTGAGCTGGATATCAGGAAATACCATCAATCATAAGAGCTTTTTAATATTCCCCCATTTTTTAGTGGGATGTACTCTGAAGAGATACAAAACTGAGAGGAAAGAACTGTGGCTCTTCCCTCACTTTGAAACAAATCTAAATCTAATTGCCAAAAACTAGGAGAGTTTTGACTATGGTAACAAGTGACTGTCAGGATGTGCTTTTACCAAAACTCAGAGCAGTGCACAAACATGGTGTTCTTCAGATCAGACCAAGCTGCACTTGCTAAACTTCCAAGACACAAAATAAATGCTGCAATGCTCTTCTACTTACTCTGATGTTTTCAAAGCACATGCTCGTAAGAGAAAAAGCCAGCCCATGTCATGTTTGTTAACACTGGCACCAAATAGTTCAATAAACAGAGAGCACAGACATGGGGGTGAATATTAGGAGTTGATGTTGAGAGCAATGCAGTGGTGAGAAAAAGGTATTTTGTGACAGGTCTGGAAGGCAAGGAGTGGAGGAGAGTTGTAGGCACTCAGCAGTGCCTTCTCAAACCAGCCCCACAGCCTGGCCCTGTCATCATTTGTGCTTTTTAACCAACAGCCCTAAGGAGGAAGCTCCAAGATACCAAGATCTTCAGTAATGTCTGGAGGCAAAGTCAGAAAACTAAAAAATTCAACCATTCTGTGCCAGCAATTCATGATTTACCAGCTCTGTCCTTCCAGCTGGGCCAGAAGAATACACCACGTGTTTATCTCCAATAGATTTTTGCTCTGCTCACAACTCTTTTCCTAGGAAGTTTTTAGCTGTTTGACAAATTCCTACCTGATCTGTTTGCCTTCCCGGACATCATACAGAGAAAAAAAGACATCTGTGTCCTCTCCAATGGTGTTGTAGGTGAAGCTTTTCAGGCTGAGGAAGAAGTGATGAGGCACTGGCATCCGGCAGGCTTCTCCGTGCCGCTGACGGATTGTGTCCACCTGATTCAAACCAGGGAGAACCATTGGCACACACAGATATTCCAGACATTCTATATATTACATATACTTCTATATATTCTATATACTTCTATATAGTCCATATACTTCCATATCTTCTTCTAAATAAAGGACGCCTGACCAGCTTGACCATTTATCTGAGAATCTGCTCTCCTCTCGCTGTTAAGTAAAAGTTTAATCTCAAATATATTCTGCCTCAGAGATAGGTGCTAGATTGAGCTTTCTGTCTCTATTTTTAACACTTCTAATTTGAATAGATTGATGAAACTGTGATAGCCAAGTAGATGCAAAATAAATGGTTTATGCATTGGAAATCTGATTTTATCAAATAAACCAAGTCAATCCCATTTCTCAATTTTTGCCTTGATTCTGGTACTGAAAATGAATTATAAGACTGGTGCTGCAGTGGTTCCTGATGATTTCCATTTAAAGCAGTAACATTTATTACATTTTTTTTGAGCAGCTGCAATTCACTTATAGAGGTCATTTATGTGGCCAGTAGGACAAGGACATTGACTGGCCCCCTGTACTGGGCACTGCTGAGGCCACACCTTGAATCCTGGGGTTTGGGCCTCTCACTCCAAGGAAGAACTGAGGTGATGGAGCCTCTCCAGAGAAGGGAACAGAGCTGGGGAGGGGTCTGGAGCACAAGACAGATGGAGCAGCTGAGGGAACACGGGGGGCTCAGCTTGGAGAAGAGGAGGCTCAGGAGGAACCCTATTGCTCTGTGCAACTCCCTGAGAGGAGCTTGTAGCCAGGTGGGGTTGGTCTCTTCTCTCAAGGAACAAGAAACAGGATAAGAGAAAATGGTCTCAGGCTGTGCCAGGGAGGTTTAGATTGGATATCAGGGAAAAATTCTTTGCTGAAAGGGTTGTCAAGCACTGGGACAGGCTGCCCAGAGAAGCAGTGGAGTCACCATCTTTGGAGGGATTTAAAACATGTGTACATGTGTCACTCAGGGACAGTTTAGTGGTGGGCTTGGCAGCTCCATGGAAAAATCTGGACTTAATCTTAAGGTCATTTTCCATTAAAAAACAATCCATGACTCAGAACCAGGCTTAGCAGGCTAGTTCGTCCTGCAGGTATAAAAAAACTTATCAAGGGTTGATAACATGAGCAATCAATCAAGCCAAATAGTAGAAAGGTTTACATTCTGACTCAACATATCAAGATCTATTTACAGCAGTGAATGCTGAGGTGGCCAAAGAAAAAAGAGTATAAGCAAATGTATGTTTTCATTTGTTATAACCCTTCACAGCCTTTCATGCTGATCTTAATAAATAGGTTGCATGAATATACTAAGTTCCCTCTCCTCTGAATACACAGACAGGTGCAGTCTAAGAAAAAAAAAAAACAACCCTTCGAATTTCCAGACTTACAATTCAGATTTGTACTGGTTTAAAAGGAATTTCGTTCTGGACTTTAAATTAAATCCAAGGAAATCCTCAGTCTTTAAAGACAGGTACCTGTGGAAGCACAGACCTCTGTAAAGATCAAAGCCAGATTCCATGGCCAGGACTGGATTATCTCAGTACAGAAAGGATGTGAGGAACAGAAGCCACTAAGCCACATGTTAGCAGAGAGGTAGGGAGCTAAGTCACAGGGGCAGAGTGAGCCTTTTGATCTCACCACACAATTGTATCTTAAAAGAACAACACTTACAAGCTCAGGAAACCTAAACTGAATTTGAAGAAGGCCTTAGTGACTAAAATACTTGGCAATCTTCTGAGGAAGTGCTCTATGGGCAAGGACTTACTCAGTCATCCCCACCATACCTCTACCCACATTACCAAGAACTTAGACAACAAAAATTTCAAACACGGAGAGTATTTACCTGTGATGTGCTCTGCTGGACACTGTGTCTACTTGACAAATGCTGTGGAGACACAAAATAGTAAATTTGAAACCTTTTTCAAAGTAAGAAATATTTACATTATATTTATGTAGCATTGGAGCAGAAATTCTAAAGTATGACTTTCAAAAATATTACCAACATTTCATGCCTTTTTTCACAGTGTATCATCACTCACAAGACCACTTGCTTTCCTAAAGGCTTTTCTCAGTTAAGCTGCTGCTTTATCTGACTATTTGAATTTACAAGGAGTATTTACCTTAGCTTTTAAATGGCTGTCATAAGTTAGACAGAATTTTAAAAAGAAATGCTATTACAGTGTTGGAAAACTTTATTATTCTATATAATCTCTGTCTACTCTTGCAAAATGGGAAGATACCTCACCACTAATCCTCATCTCCTGGTGTATTGTCTGTGGAAAGATGCATTTTTAAAAAACACAGGCACCTAGAAAGAAAGATGGATTTCAGACATTGTTAAAACTTTTTGCTCTAATAAGAATATGAAATCCTGAAAATTGGTTAAAGACTTTTCTACAATTTTTCTAGCTGCCCAGCACATGTAGAGAAGAAGCAGTATAAAGTGCTACATGGCTAAAAACTCAGAGGATGTTGCTGTATTTAAAGCCTTTTATGCTAGAAGGAGATGTTATAATCAGAAAATGGACTGCGAGACTCACTGAAGCCATTTAATCTCCAAAGGGAGATTTAAATACTAATCTAAATTGAAAAGGTTTCAGAGAGCTTTTAAAAAAATCATTAATGATTCTGTCATGCCTTTCCCTGCATATCATCTTAATATTAACATTTTAAACGGAAATATTAACATTGACACGCCACACATTATTAAATACCCTCTTCATTCACCCCACCTCCCTCCTCTATTGCAAACCATTGACAGTCTACATCAAAATTAGCAGATGTGTTGACAAACACAAGCTTCAAAGGAGGTGAAAGTAAAAGATTATCCACAAAATGTATTCGGCAATACTCATCAACAACTACACAGTCTTTCCCACAGAACACAAATTAGACCTTTTACCACAAAGGGAGAGAGAAGAACAAACCAAGGAGAAGTTGGGGTACTGAGGGAGCTGGGAGAAGTGCTCACTAAGCCACCTTCAATCCCTCACCAGCAGTGGGCACAGCTGGCCAAGGTCCCCTGTATGTGACACTGGTGATGCCACATCTCAAACCTGCCTTCAGTTTTTGGCCCCTCACTACTGCATCAGCTTTAAGGAAAATGTCACCCAAGGCATTGTCAAGCACTGGGACAGGCTGCCCAGGGCAGTGGTGGAGTCCCCATCCCTGGAGGGATTTAAAAGATGTGGAACTTGAGGACAGAGATTGGTGGGGCCTTGGCAGTGCTGGGGGAATGGTTGAGCTCAATGATCTCAAAGCACTCCTCCAATCTAAACAACTCCGTGATTCTAAATGGCATAATTTGTCATCTGTTTGCATTCACAATTATAAAAATGTCCTCTTTCACACTCTCAGTGGAAAAATAATGATCTCCAGCTCCATTGTTTGTGTAATTACTTCATCATCCTCTGGATGTTAAAAGCCTTCAAGTTGGCTGAGTTGCCTATTTAATTTTTGTCACCTGCAACCACTCAGACTCAGCTGGCACAGAAAAGAACAGCTATGTAAGCTACTCAAGGTGTCCTGACTTCTTTTTGGTTAAATTAATCTCTAAATCCAAGCAAGGAAGTAAGACACTCAAGCAACACAAACATAAGAGGTGGCCTGAAGAGATTCCTCAGCAAACACTGCTGCTTAGAGTGTACACTGAGGTAAGTCTTAACAAGAAGTGGTAAAAATCTCAGGTTTTAATTTTTTCCACAACCAGAAGATTAGACTTGACTAACTCTCTGCTTTCAAGCTTCAGGACCACATTATAACAATACAATCACTGACTGAGTTAATTCATGTGCCCTTGCCTCTGGCCAGGCAAAGTGCCCAGAGGGTATGTGCCATTTTTGGGTACTTGGATGGGAGGGTGAGTGAAAATAGCCTACATGGATTCATCAGGGGCACATTATGCTGGATCAAGTGATTCCCCTGAGGTAAAATAACCAAACCATAGATGAGGGAAGACTAGTTGCTGTTCTCTCTCCCCAGCTCAGCAAGGCTCTCAGCATGGTCTCCCACAGCATTCGTGTACCCAAGCTGGGAATTTACACCGCCCGGTCAAAAAGCCCAAGCCCAGGATTTCCAGGCTCCAAAGGTAGTGGCTGATGGTGTGAATTCTTCAGGAGTCTGGCTTAAGACCTGTGCAGCCTCAAATTCCAGCTGATCCTAAACTGGGGGAGCAGACTGGCAGGGTCCTACTAAAGCAAGCCAAACATGAGTCAGGGGAGCACTTGGGCAGCAGGGACATTTAATATTTTACTGTTTCTGTTATCAGTAGACTGAGAATAGCATTTATTCCTTTTTCCTCAGCACTGAGTAAAGCACAGCATTCAGCAAAGGCCAGTGAATCAGCTCAAGAGGTTTGAGGGGGATGGAGGGAATGCAGCATTTTGATCTGGAGAACAGAAGGTTTGCAGGTGAACTGTGGCAGCCTTCCTGTCACCATGAAGGTCCCAGCACGAAAAGGCTGTGAGGCTCTCCAAAATACTGGGGTCATCAACTACAACATGGGATATCCCAGTGTTCCAACAATGAAAAACTGAACTCCATCAGGGCAGCCATTAGAACAGGCATCCAATCCTTTCCCTTGAAGAATTTCAACATCCAACTGCACAAAGCACCGAGCAGCCCGGTCTGAGTTCAGTATTAACCCTGCACTGAGAGCAGGAAGTTTGCCTAGACCTCCCTGAGACCCCTTCCAACCTGAAAAGCCTTCCAAAGTGATAGAAAAATAGGACTGTTAAGAAATTATCCATCCTCATTCTAAAAAATAAAAAAAAAAAAAAAAATCAGTTTTACCTTTATTTTTCCCAAAAGATAGTTGTCTGTAAAGGTTGTTCAAACTTTAACAGATACAAGGTTCAGTATATCTTTCCTCACTAAAGTGTTTTCTGATGCTTAAACTGATTCCTTGCTATTGTAACCTAGGCCAATTGATTCTTTTCTTATCCATCATTAGATTAAAAAATTCATTAATTCATTAATTGTGATTCCATTATAACCTCAAGTCTCCTCTACGAAACTACCTGAGCCCATAGTGTCCCAATCTGTACTTCAGAGCCAACAACTGACTGCAGGAGTTAAAACCTTGCATTTATGAATCTCCCTGGTATACTACATTTTTAATATAATTTCTTCAATTTCTCAGTATTATTTGGAATTCTGATCCTTCCCTCCACTGAAAGAATCAGAAACACCATTTCCACATTTGTGGATTTTGTATATTTAGTAAGCAGACTCCTTATTTCAGCATCTAGTCCTTAATTAAACTTGAAGCACTACAAAATGGAGGGTGACCCCAAGAAATTCAGCTAATTCATCCCTCCTCCTATTTAATCAAATTACTGACAATCATTCTTTTCTTCTTTCTTTTTTTTTTTGAGGATGGGTTTTCTAATTAGTTCTGTGTTTACATTACAGTAATTTCATTTAGAAATAATGACCTTTGGAGAATTTAAATTAAAACAAACATTTAAAACCTTTATCAAAATCTAAATATGGCATCAGCTGCCTCTCCTCTATCCACTAGATTTATCTATGTTCTGGAACTTTTAAACATTGCTTATTCACACTCACTATTACTCATGTCCTTTCTGCAAGTAATTATTATTTTATTTATTATTATTATTATTATTTTTCAGCATTTTTTATAGGGGGAGAAAAATTACCAGCTCCTCCTCCATCATCTGATTTAAGGTGTGAAATTGTCTTGGCCTTTGCTGGTATTCTGGAACCCTACCCATCTTCCCAATGATTATCACCCACATGTCTGATATGGCTTCTCCAAAGATCCCAACTAGAATGTATATAGTTCCAAATGTCCTGGAACTGAAAACTTCTTGATAAAGTTACCATCTTACCAGAGTTTAGTGGGGCAAGAAGTGCCATGTTATTTTCTTGCATCATGTGCCAGGCTGGTTTTTCCCCGTATAAAAACTTTCCTTCAGCTTCCCAGTTAGTACCAGGTTGTTTATATAAATCTGTTTCTTGATACAATTGACCACATTTGCTTGTTATATTTGAATTTTTGCACAGCCTTTCTAATTTTCTCTTTACCCATTTGTGCTATTCTACTTCTCTATAATTCTGTTCTTGTAAACTGGCTCTTGGTAATCTCCATTTCCCTTTCACTCTAATGCCTGGAGGAAATTAAGAATTCTTAATTTATCCAACTTGGCTTGTAAGCAAGCATCTTGTGGTTTTGCTCTTAATTTACTGAAAGAGCTATCAATTCTCCTTACCTCCATTTTCTCATGCTATCTTACCTACCAATATCAGTTTTCAGTGTTGCTCTTCCTCATTCCTTTCCTAACAATACCTGCTGAGTGAATCTCATCATTCCCAAGTCAGTCTTAAACTGACTTCATATTTCTGTCTTCATATTCTCATCTGCCTTTTTACTGGGCTTTAGAACCCAAGGTACACAAACCTGTTCTCTGTCAATCTGCTTTGTTTTACAAAGAACAACCAAGGAAATCACAACAGATTTTATGATCTTCCTGTCCAGTCTGTGCCCAGTTGTTTTCGTTATCTAGTAGAGCATGGGGAAACTGAATTCTTATTTTCTTGACTTTTTCTTACCAATCACATTTACCATTTGAATAAACAGCTATGATGGCAGTATTAATTTGAAACTGTTTATTTAGGGATTCTATTTTTTTTTTATTAGGAACTCTGTTGAACTCATGGCCTTTCTCTCTCTCACACGGTTGGAAGAAATGTCTAAGCTGCAGCAGTCACAAGCCAACAGCTGTGCCTTTCATGCACCTCCTGAACTTTTCCTGAGGACACACATCCACTTCCAAAACTTTATAGAAAAGCTAAACCTAATTAATCAGCAGTTTTGAACATTTCTGATTCGTGAAACAACTTCAGACATTTGTGTCTTGTAACCCTTCCACTAAAATGTGCCACCCCAGTGTTCCTGACATTCTGCAGGACTTAGTGTTCCTAAATGACAAATTCAATCCAGTGGCAACTCCAGCACTGAGTTCTGTGGCAGAACTCTGAAAACATATTTTCCCACCATTCAAAAGTAATATGTATTTTTAAAAAGTGTTCTGTCATATTGGTTAAAGTCACAAACATTGTCATAGGGAAAGGGCAATTTGCTTTCCTTCAGGAGCAAAGCAATAATTCCTGACAAATGCTGTGCATCCTGCAGCCACTGGCATTTAGCTTCAGAATGAGCAACGTGGAAAAGCAGGATGTGCAAGGTCTCAGAGCACAATAGTTCTGCCAAGGAGATGAATGCAGCATCACCCAGCCATCACAAACACACTCAGCAATGAAACATGAGAGCTAAAAAAGAGGCTCAAATGTAACAACTTACAATTTATCAAGAGCAGTGCTAAGTCTAATGACTGAGTAAAAACTGCTTGAATCTCTGTTGCCACAGAGAAAAGTCTGATGTCTGCTAATGAGTGTTTTCTATGTTAGATTTAACATCCTACAATCCTGAAAAGATAGGAAAGCAATTTGGCTCTCACAACTATTCCTGCAAGATTATTTTACAATATGAAACCTCACTGCTCATTTGAGAATCCATTAAGTATTTCATCACAAGTAAGGAGAACTCTTTCCCTGCATTTTTGTTAAATAATAAAACCAATCCCCAAACCACATTAAAAATAACCCTAAAACAACCTAAGTGACCAAATACCCTTCCTTCATTTTTAACTAAATTTAAGCTAAAAAAGAGAGCCATGTTTTCAGCTGCTCTGGATCCTGAAATTGCCTGCTGACTGTGAAGAGATGTGATTAGACAGCACTGTCCTCTTGCATCTACAGACTGCAGCAGCAGTGAAGTGTGAAGTGAGCAATGGTGCTGTCCTGAGCCCTGCCCAGGACGGAGCAGCACACACAGTCACAGGACTAAGGGGTGACTGAGGCTGCTCTGGCAATAAATATTGCCCATTTGCAGTACTCCAAGTATTCAGAGTAAAAGAATGGGCAGAATAAACCTCAGAGTAATAAATCAATCCTTAGTTAGCAACTAATCTCATACCCTGTGTCTTCACTGATGGAATTTGCTACTGAGTTATTTCCATGCTGTACTGAAGGAAGGAAAACTCCGCTTTGCTGGCACCAAACTCTCCTCAGACCACAGCAAATTAGGAACAACTTAAAAAATCAGCACCATAGACTGGTGTGCTTTCATATTTCTTGTGCAATAATTCTGAGTTCTTTCCATGAATGTTCCATGTTATATGGGGTAAATAATCCAAACTAGTAACAGCACCCAGCTTGTTTACAAAACATGCTTTTGGTTTAAGGAAAAGTCACGTTTTGCACACCAAACCCATCACCAAGCTGTGGAACTCTCTGCCCCTAATCTTAAATAGCTGAAAGTCAAAACTGTTTTAAAACAAGAAATAAAAAGCTTCCTAAAAGTGAGTGACATTGTAACAATATTATGCAAAAAACAACTATTATATTTGGAAGATATTAAGCGAAGAAGTTGTATAAAATAATTGCTGAGGGTATTTTTTTATTTGTCAGGGTTTTTTTTAGATAAAACAGCACCTGAGGAAGGGTTTTCATTCCCTTCCCCGAATTTTACATGCTGTTTCTCCCTCTACAGTTAGATCACAATCCAAACCAAAATTATCTGTATTAGTCCTATTAACAGAGAATCCAAACACAGATAAGTTGTAAAATGCATCAGTGGCTTTACAGTTCACTAATGGCACAATTCACATTTCCAAAACAACTTCAACTTCATCCAAATATTCTTATTCAAATTCATTCCATGCTCCCTAAGGAGCACTGACATACAACAGGGATGGCCTTAATGTTCAAGGATTAGTTCTGCTGAAATTAACTTCTGCACTGGTCTCTCTGCTCTCTCCTCTTCTTTTGTGAGCTCAGAAAGTCTTTGCAACAGGGCAAAGATATTTCTTATCTATGCAACCACTAACCCAGATTTTCCCTTAGGTACTCTTCATCTGCAGGTCTGCTCAAAGAATCAAATAGTGGCTCTGATGGGCTTTCTGGACTCAGAGAACCTTCCAAGAGTTAGTATCATGTTACTTTGAAAATTGAAATTAACATGTATCAAAGCCACTGCTCAGGGTACCAGAGACACTGTTCTGGTTGTCAGGGTGCAAATGAAGAAGATATTTAATTTACAACATTTGAAGCAAGAAAACATGGAAGAGTGAAGAATAAAACCATTTTCCCTTCTTTCCCTCCCACAGTGAAAATTCAGAGGAATCTCGCACAGAACTTCTTACCATTTTATAAAGGTCTGAAACACTGATCTGATCTGAATCCACAACCTCAAAGTCCTTCCGTGGAACTAAGTCAAGGCCCAAATGTCTGCAAGAGAAGGAAGGAGCAGTGTCAGTGTGGCACAGGAATGGTCAGCAGCACCTCCTCCAGGGCAGGGACATGGAAATACTCAACTATTCCAGTCTTACTGCACTTGTTACCCATTGAACAATTCTAAAGAAAACTTAATGCAAATATTAAAACATCCCTGTACAGACTTGTTAGTTTTTGTTTCCTGACTTCAGTGGAGTGCTGGCAATTAAAGCAGGGAAAGCATTTGGTCAATATGTTGGTGCAGTACCCAAAACAAAGTAATTTTGTACATGGAAATGTAGCAGGCAAATAAAGTTCATAATCTGGGTTGCTGCTGAAGTATTTGAGTAAGATCCTTCACTACATAATGAAGAAGTTCCATTAATAGTCCTGTTCAAATGTGCCAACAGATCCCGAGCCTTGGGAAGCTGCTTTGATATTCCTGGTGCTCATACAACTTCACCCCCATGTAAGCACAGTATTTTTTGTTAGCAATAAACAGTAACTGCAATAACTATCTTAAGCTCTATTTATAACACATGCAAAATATTTTTAATTATTCTGAACAGAATTAATATTTTGACTCAAAACAAATATAAAAACTGAATTTTAAAAAACCACTAGTGCAAAGATGGAAGGAATTCAGCTGTAAAGAAGACCGTTCAGGTCACAGCTTCACAGGAGGAGCAGCCAGAATAAGATATTCTTTATCCAGACAAATAAGTGCAAACTGTTAATGATTAATTAAAGACTGTAGGCTGCAGAACAAGATAACCTTAAAGGTGACAAACCTCAAGTTTTGCTCCATAGATCTTTAGTTTCTGTGGCACAAGGAGTTCTGAGCATTACAATAAAAACCTACATTACACACGTTACAAGTAATTTTTTTTAAAAACCCAACACATGAATTAACCATTTTCCTGCTTTTACCTTATGTAAATTGGATACTTCACTTCTAGACATTTTATATTGAAATTCTTAACAATCTAAAAGAACAAAACCGAAACTTCAAGAAGAGGTGCCCTCACGAACTACCTCGGCACTCCTTCTGTCACAAACTATAAAAGAAAACCAAAAGTCAATTTAATTTTGTAATCAGAGAAACATTCTGCACAGACTTGTTCCTGATGGCAAATGAAAAATTTTATTGAGAAAAACCTCTCTGGTACTGTAGAGTAATTGTGTGGAGCAATAACAGAAGGCTCCAGGCAATGCAGTGTCTCTGTGAGTAATTGGTTTAAAACAACAGCCGGGAGAAGCAGCGCTTTGCCTTTGCTCACCACAGTGCTCTGAAACATTACCCACGAGTTTCCAAACTCTGAAATTCTTTTCTTGAATCTTTGCCTAAGCACCTTTTCCTTCTTTATTTATATCCCTAAACCATCACATCTCCAAAACATAGCTCAGCCCTGTTCACTTGCCCTGGCAGCACTGTATGGTCATTGAAACACTCCACTGACAAACTGCAATTTCCACATTCTCAGTTCTTTGCTCCAATCAATTATATTTTCAATGGAAAATAAAGGGAGCAGCTTTCCTTCTTCAATGCAGTTTCATGACACATGCCAAATTCTAAATTCTAATGCTACATTGTGGAAGCCATGGTTTCACACTTAATTTTGATTAAACTTATCAAACACAGGGTATCTGTGGCCCAGGATCAGTATCTGAAAACTGCAGCTGAAATGATGAAAATGTCTGCTTCTATTTACCAAATGAAAAAGATTAAAACAAGGACTAATTAGGTAATCCTTACCTGCTGCTGCCAGTTTGGCCTACTTATCACAGACAGTAAAAAAAATATAATACACACACACACACAAAAAAAGGTAAAATCAAACAGAGATCACTGCAAAGTTCTGTTTTGGATTTTTAAAATTTTAAATATTAATGCTCATCAAATTCATTCACAGAAGCTTTCCTGAATGTGAGTATCTAAACAACCTCCAAAACACCCTGTCATTCATGTGTGCACACTCCCACCCCTAAAGTACATTGATGCAGGGATTTCCCCTCAGCACACAGATACGAACTAATTATTCCCTACTAACATTATCAAAACCATTATGGGTGCACTGCAGTTCCAGGACAATCATGGAGCTCTATTAAAGTCTTAAAAGTTCCCCAGGAAAACCCGGCCAAGCCAATCCCAACCTGGTGAGGCTCTGTTCACATCATTTCAGCTCTCTGGAGAGCTGGGGTGAAGCAGTGCCTGCACTCATTACTCAGAACATGACAAATGTAATATCTTCTGCTTAATAATGTTCAACACAACTGCAGCAGCAGCCCTGTGAAACTTATCTACTACCCTATTTTTAGTTAAATCCCTTAACACTGTGGATTTTCAGCCCAGCACATTCTCATTCTCTAATACCATGTTAATCCTGCACAACACTTGCTCCCAGCAAACAAGGGTGTCTTGGCTGCAGCACAAACACGCAGCCATTTACTGTGCAGGTGGAAGTTCAGGTTTGTACACTCAATTTGTATCAATTATTTTTTTTGCCTGTGAAGGACTGACAACATAATGCTTGGAATGGCAATGACAGTCAGTGGCCCATTTTCCCTCTCTATTATCAAACACTAGAGGAACAGAGCCCCAGCTGCTAGGCAGTATTTCTCCAAAACAGAGCATGCATAAAAATTACATAATGTACTGGTTTGTTTATTTGACAGTTCCTGTCTCCACAATAGTTTCTTTTACAAGCAAATTCTTGAGCTCTTTTATTCTGCCTTGACGCTGAATTGCCCTTCAAAAATATTTCCCAAGTATACCTACAAAATATCCCCAAGTCTATCAATTACCTCTTGATTGCATCTGTTTGGGATACCTCCAGCTGCCATTTAGACCTTCTTCCTCTCCTACATAAAAGTCTTCACAATTTTCCTTTCTTTGGGAGATAAATTTTTTTTAAATCCACCACCTAAAATCTCCAGATAATTTTCTCTCATGTAATATGAAATGAAGCCAACTGACAAAAATACAGAGCTTTTTAATAGTGAAAGGGATGAACACAGAACTCAAGGTTACCTGGGCTTCTAGAAAAATTCAACTCGGGTTTAATGGTAATTTTGAAGAATAGTCCTAATTTCTAGTACATTCATTTATTTACCATACAAACACTACAGCATTTAGAATTCATAAAACCACAAGTCAGGACAACTCCTCCTAGAAGAAATTTGCAGAAATATGTCATTTGACTTTGAAAAAAATAATCTTTCAGATGCAAACTCAGTCTTGAAGAACAGATTGGGAGAGCTCATCACATCTCTGGAGGGTGCAAGATCTCATCCCTTTGCTCCAAAAACATCCACTTTACCTCAACCTTTTCAGCTTTAATTTTGCATTCCTTCTCTCAGTATATCAAAGCCTCACACAATATAAATTGTATTTCTCTTACAGAAATAAAGATGGTGAAGGGAAAGAACATGACCCTGGCAGTGATTCATATAAACTATGTACGGACTTTTAAATAGACTTTGAAGAAAATACAATACAGAAATCCATGGAAAATAAAAGACATTAAAAAAACTTGTTTGTCAAAATGATATTGCTAATACAACCTGATACTTTTCTTTGACAGAATTAAGTTATACAAAAACTGCAGGGGCTGCAATCTACAAAGAAATTAGTGAAGTACTGATGTAATGCTATACAGGAAATCATTTCTTAAAATGAAGATGATGAGATGAAGATAAATAATCTTAGTTAGGAACTGATAAAAGGGCATTGTAGAAAATACTTCTGAGCATGGCAGCATCAGGCTATAGAGAGGTTATTCAGGTTTTCCTCAAAGACTGACTTCCAGCAAAGTTCCTCACGCTTTTAATCCCAACTCAATCTTTACTCCAAGCACATTCAGCAGAGGGAAAGAAGCTGTACATTCAGACAGAAATAGCAGCTGCCTCTCTGCACTTCTTAAAGGCATTTCTTGATGGTTGTTTAAGCTGGTCACTCCTATTTTGATTTCCTTTGATGTAATGACAGCTACTGCAATAAAAGTGCCTTGAATTCTCCAAACAGGTTTCATCTGGACTTTTAATTCTCATCCCCAGCTGCATTCTACTAACTTTGAGCTAATTGTTACAACACTGCCAAAAATTTCTTATTCTTATTCTTAAAAGAAAATAAGACAAGAGGATAAATCACTCCAAACCCAAAATAATCTAAGAGTGTGAGCACTGAAATTTAGGGCTTTTTTGTAACTCAAGATGCGCTGACTTCACTGGATCACACAATTCCAGCCCTCCACAGTTATGGATGTTAGTAGCTATAACCAGCTGCTACTGGCTTTCCAACTGCAATTCTGAGGTAGCAGAAAACCATGACCTTAAAAGTGTGTTTCATTTTCTTTGTATGACAGTGTGAAAATTTATTGCTAATATTTTGCCCTTTGTTTTTCTTTTTAAATACTCAGTTGTACCTTTTGGCTACCTGTGGATCATTCTGTGCAGAATTTATGGCAACTATTTGGAAGATTTCTTTTAATGCAATGATTTTAATAACATTTTATGGGAAAAAAAGAATAACCTTTGACTAAAAAGTAATATAAGCCTACAAACTCATCTTGTTTATGGCTTTCATCTGTCAAAAATATCAAGGTATTGGTGGCTCCCCCTCCTTACTCTGTTTCTAACCCTAAACAGAATATATATTCCACATTTATAGGGAAGGAAGTGTCTTCCCTGAGTATGCAAGGAGACCTGGATGCTTTCTGGTAATGTCCTGACAGGTGCTACATTCATCTGAAAGAATCAGTCCTGAAGTTCAGGTGAGATGACCTCTGATTTTCAAGCTGAATTACTTTGAAGAAAGCTTCATCTGCCTTTCTGGCACACAAGGTATTGCACATACTGCAGCAATTAGCTTTTGGCACTAAGCAGAAGCAGAGGATTCACATTTCAAATAGAAGCTCTGTCAGGCAGATTCCTTCATCTGTTTTTGATGCAAAAATCTCTACAATGAAACAGCTCCTCATCAGCAAAAATCTGCATTCTGGTTTCCATTCTAAGCAATAGTAAAACTTGAAAGACTTGTCCATTTACATAGAAGCAAAAACCCAAACAAAAATTTCAACATCAAGTATCTATTTTACTTGAAACATGATAGAAAATGAGACGAAGAAGTGAAGCTTCGACTTTATAATGTGACTTAAATGAGAAGATAAATAGCAGACTTCAGCTTCATAATGTTTGTTTTCTGCTTTACAACTTTTTCCTTGTTATTCACAGACCATGGGACACTTCCAATAGCATTTCAGACTTCCACAGATCAATATTATGGCCAGTTGTGTCAGAGTGAAACATTACTAGAAAGCAGAAGTATTTGCAATATTCTGTATAAAACCCAGCAAGACAAGCAGGAAAAGAAACCAGCAGATGAGATTTTGGCTGTGCAAAAATACACACAGAGATGCTTAAAAGTGCAAGTCTAAAACCAGCAAGGTACTCATCTGAAGGTAGCAAATTCTGATTGGGAAATACCAAAACCTCTGCAGCAGCAATAGCAGCCCTGCATGTGTAAAAACCTAAGCTACCTGGGGGTAAGTGGAACAAGGAAGAAAGCATGAATGAATTAATTAATGAAAAAAAAAGGATTAAAAAAAAAGGATGAGTCGTAAGCAACAGAAAATGGAATTGCTCCAGGAAGGGGCAACTAGAATTGTGTTAGAAGAATGATTAGCAACAACACAGGGGGTAAGAAGCAGTAATTGTAAAATAATACTCTCACATTTTAATGGGCCAAACTACAGAGCAAATCTTATTAATATTTACGGTAAGCACACAAAACTAAGCAAATAGAAGGTCTGAAAAGAGTCTAAATGAATTCTTTCACAAAAAAAAAAATCTGTAGCTATACATCCAAGGAGTGTATCTGCCCTTGATTTCCACCAGCTCCTACCAGGACACAAGGGACAACTTCCAGAGCCACTGCCAGTGTGTTTAAGGGAAAATTGTATCAGTTTAACAAACCCAAAACCTAATTGTTGATGACAAGAAGTGTGAGTTTCATGTTTGCACCACTCCTTCACAAATAATACAATTCATTGCTGATCAAGATCAGGATAAAAGTAGTCTCACTAATAAGCAAGCATGTTACATATTAGATGTGTGAGATTATTATTTCCTTTTCAGTAAGTAGTATTCCATTGCTGCTAGGCAATGGAATTTCTCCTGTTATATTGTACTGGCTCGAGTAATTACAGCCCTGCTCAAACTGCAGGGAACTCAATCTTCTCAGACAACACTAGGACACCTTAATGACAATATTCTTCATTTCTTTTATTTGCAAATCTGAAGTATGACAGAACAGTAATTAACACTACTATAATATTTGAGAAAGGGCAGTACTATGTCTACAAAAATCATTAGTGTTTTTAGCAGATTAACATGGGTAGTCATAAGTTTTGTGATAAAACTCAGAGAGGGGAGATAGAAGAAAATGGCCAAACTCTTCCAGAAATTCTGTGGAAGAGTGATGTTGCAGAAATATCCCCAAAATCCCAGATATTTACATTTAAATACTGCATCTCCTTCTCTAGGGAGTTCAATACCTGTAGTAAGAAATAGAACATTTTTTTTTTTCCTAAACAAGCATCCTGAGTAGATGAATATAATCCTGAACATATTTACTGATTTCACTGATGCTTCTCCATAATTGCCATGCATTAGCTTTACCTTTATAGTTTGAATTACATTCCTATTTAATGGTTTTACATCAAAAAAGTTCCATAGGCACTCATGGAACAACCTATTCTCTTCACTGCTGCATTGCTGTCTGCTCCTCATCTTTTTTTCTGCACAGCATTTTTGCAGCTTTCTGTTGCTAATTTGATCCAAAAACTCTAAGCAAAACCAGGCAGGCGTAATGCTCAAAAACAGTCTCTTCGTTCCCATTTACTCTACAGGCATAAGAATGGAAAATATCTGTAATTGCACACTGCAGAAAGACTTGGTGCAATCTATTGATCTATGTCCTTCAGAGCTTTCTTTCAACAAGAGAGAAATGAAGTGCAGCAAGGGGGCTGCTAAACCTTCAACACAGTCTCCAGGTATGTCCTTCAGAGGGGGTTTTGAGCAGGTAACCAAGGAGCAGAATTAAACAAACACAGCTTAATGGAAAACACTGGGTTTTCTCCTTAGCTGTCCACTTACAGGACTCCTCCCCACTCCCACATGCTCCTTAGCACTAATCCCACTCCCAATGGGAAAGCAGTTTCTGTTTGTCTGAGAGTGAGTGTCAGTGTGTCACACACAACTTACCTGTCTGATCCACATCCCAGGACACACAAGTCTGGCCAAGGACTGATTTCTGTCTAATGGCAATTCATTATCATTTGTGTGAATGAATTGCAGTTGTCTTTGCCTTTAAAAGAGCCTCTTCACAAAATCACCATGGAGCTGACCAAGCAGACTCTAAACCTCTGAGAAGCATCATGATACCAAAGTCTAAATATCACAGCCTCAGCTCCAATGTCCCTGGATAATTGTGAGATTCTCTACTTTTTGCACCAATCATTAAAATACCTCCTCAATGGAAGAAAAATGTGTTTTAAGTACCTCTGAACACATCCTCCCAGGGTAATATTCTCTAGGTTGATACCAAGTAAGTGAAGTGACTTAACCCTTTTATAAGTGCAGGGAGGCCAAGGAAAGCCTACTGGTGAACAGCTCATTTCACATCAAGAGCAAAACTCACTGCAGAAGGTAAGAAACTCACAGTAAAAAGCTCTACTTGATTTTCAAATAATCCCAAGTTCTCCCTGTGTACAATTACCATTGGAAAGAAAACATTGTGTGGGTTTTTTTGTTAATCAAAATGACTTGAGAAGAAGGAGAAGAAACAGGAGGCAGTACTTACTCATTGCCCCAGTCCAGCCTCACTGTGAGGTGTCTCTTGACCTCTCGCACCTGATCCTGTGTCAGGTGCCCTGAGAGCAGCTGCCTGCGGAGGTCAATGAGCTCATTCATCACATGCCGCAGCTTGTAGAAAAGATCTACCTTATGCTTCTGGAAAGGCACATTTTTAGGAGCGGGGGAGGAGGGAGAGAGAAAGAGAAAGAGGTAGGGAGGGGGAAAAACAGGGGAAAGAAAGAGAGAGGGAGAATAAGTTTGGAAGGACAAAGTGTGAGAAAGAGAGAGAGAGAAAGAGAGAGATTAATAAGTTACCCAATTGTCATTTAATTACTCTAGAGGAACATCAATCCAGTTTTTATGAGCCTTAAAATATTTACATCAAAAAGTAGTGTTAACTGATGTAATTCATACGAAATAACTTCTTATTCCTGAGGTTTAGGCTCAATCTGCTAAGAGGCCCATTTTCTGATGGAACCTAATGCTGAATAAGAGGATTCATTAGGCACAGCAGGAATTGCTTATTCCAATCATACAGTAAATGTAAAATTTTAGATTTAAAGTGATAGAGAGGTGAAAAGCTTACTTCTGTCAGCAGCTAACTGAATGGCTCTGAACAGTCAGCAACCATGAGTCACCTCAACCAAACAGCATTTTTAAATTATTTGTGATATTCCAGTTCTAGAATTCAGCCAGGTATGAGGGGGTGTGTGGGAAAATTCATTACATGGCACTCTAAAAAAGACTAAAGCAATCAATGAGAAAATCTACCTGGAAAACTACTTTGAAAGAGAAAAATTACCACAGATAATAAAAAGCCCCCCACACCACCAACATCAGTAAAGACAAATAAACAGAAAATACCCCTCAAACTTACACAACTAACACTGTAATCCTTTCCAAAATAACTGGTATCACTCAATTATGCAAAAAGACCTCTTCACCAAAACCAAATCCCCCAAAACCAGACAAAAGTGGAAATACTTTTTTCCCTGCAGGGAGTAACTGTATGTGAATTCCCCTAAAAGGAAAGCTGGAGGCCAACAACCAAGACCATGCCTAAGATAAGATAAAATAAGGACATGTGTCCGAAGGACTGCACTCTGTGCTGGGTCAGGACTGTGTGTGAGAGGGCTTGTCTCCACACACTCAGTCTCCAACACTGCATAGAACAGCAGTGTTGTGAAGGAGGAGCCCAGGAAGCAAAACAGGATCTCCTGATGCAGCTGGATGCTGTTTTTTGAACAGCTGAGCTCCATTGACACTGCTTTGCAAAGCTGGAAACGTTTGAACTTCACTTGGGAAAACCCTGAGTAGAGGGACTGACATGGAGACTTCAGCAGCTGGAACTGCCCCAGTCACATCTCTGCTTGTACATGGGTGGGTTTTGAAAGTCCTCTAAATAAAGACACCTGCATCTACCAAGACTACATCTGATGGAGGAACATCCACAAAGAGAAACATAAATGTTTTCTATTGTAACACATTATTAGAACAAGTGTTTTTCACTTGTTTACCAAAAACAGATGAGATGAAAAAAGAACTTCCACCTACTTGAGTTTGTTTTCCTTTAAGACCAGTAGATTTGGACATGACTTAGGAAAACAGACATCAAGGCAATCCATTTTGATAAGCATTTTTAAAATTTCTCTGAACCTGATTATACATCTGTTTTGCTGAAGCAGTTTAAGCACAGATGGCATCATCAGTTGCACTTATCAAACAATTTCAAGATGAAAAGATGCACAGTCTTTCAACTCTGCATCAATAATGGTTCTGGTCCCACTTGGAAGAAAGAAAAACAGACACCAGACCTAACAGAAAGACAAATTCCTGGAGCTGAAAATATTTATGCAAGGAAGATAATCATGCATAGCTGGTAAGCACAAAATTACTCAATTTTGTTTAGGTTTTATTACTAAATGTGGTCACAAGTAAATCCTATATAAGCTGACAATGACAGTAGGAATAGGAAATGTCCATTTTAATAAGCTATTTAGGTGAACAAGTAAAGGCTGTCACTTTTTAAAACACAGGATGAAAGCAATTGATTTTGGTAGTACCAAAAAATCAAATTACATATATTTTAATAATAAAACAGTTGGGAATGAAATTATCATGAGAATCAGGTCCCAAACCATCATCTTCAGACTTCCCTGCTAACCTGCTAAGAGAGCCACTTTCTCACTCCTGTAATGATGGTTCAAAGCAGCCAGGTCCAGAACACCATGCTGGTGAAATTACAGTATATTCTATGGCTGTGTTTAAACAGTCACTTTATACAGGAGTATCAGAAGTACTTTAAATACAAATAAAGGAGGCTACAGAATGCAAGTGTTTCACCTGCTTTAAACTGAATATACAAGTATTGAGAGAGAGCTAAACACAGGGTGATCTTCCAGAAAATCAAGCTCCAGGGCAAGGAAGGAAGGAAGAGAAAGTGGAAGGCAGCAGAGCTGTGGCTGTGATCTCAGGGAAACTGCTATGAACAACCATGGATGCAAGATCCGTGATAGTGAAAGAAAATGCTCCTGAGAAAGGAGAGCTAGAACAGAGTTGAAAGTGGCTTAATTCCAAGCGTGCAGGCAGAAGGCATTTTGAAGCAGTCAAAAATTAGTTTCTAACATCCCTCCTCACACTACATGAGCCCAGGGACTAATGAGCTTCATTTGGGAGAGAAGGAAGGAAGGAGATACTCACGTTTTAATGACTTTTCTCTTTCAAGATTAAAAAAAAAAACCTATTCAAAATTCAACACTAAGCTATGCTAATCAGGATTCCTATCCCTGTGTAAAAAAACCTGTAAAACAGATTGCCCTGGACACCACATTTACAGACTACCCCCCTCAATTTTAAGTATTAAAATCCTTCAATTTTTGTTAGAGTAGCACCATAAATAAACCCAAAACTTTATCATCTTGTTAGTAGTTAAATAAAAGATGTGCAAATCAGTCTGATGTGTAACCATTCATTCTGTTTCACAGTTGATTTTCATACAACCTCTAACCTTTCATTTTTTCAGCTGGCTTTATCACAAGCTCCCAAGCAAGGAGCACTTTATCAGTCCATCCAGAATGATCTGCTCTATGCATTTATAAACATATTAGGTAAATCTGGAATATAAAAGTAAGTATTCCTGCAGAATTTTTATAGTAATAATTAAAACGAGTCACAAACAAAGAATCTGGATGGCTTTAATGAATTGGGACTCTCCTCACAAGCAGCACAAGTCTTCTAACACGCCTTGTTGCCTCATTTTACTATCCCCAGACACAAAAACATTTGCTCTATTTCTTTGATCTGTTATAGACTAACAAGTCACGCTAATCAATGTATGGATAATCTTAAGATGTGCAGCTATGCATAAAAAATTGGAATTCTGGCAGTATATTTTTTTCTTTTAATGACTCCACATTAACTTGGTGGAGTTCAAAAGCCAAAAGATGGGTTTGGTGTGGAGCTTCCCCAGCCAGCCTCTCCCTCACTGCCTCTCTCCAAAAGCCAGGGCAGGGAGAGGAAATGACAATATTTGTGGGTTGGAATAAAGACAGGGAGCTCACTCATTAACCACCATTCCAGAAAAACAGACCTCCCTTGGGAAAACTTATTTATTGCCAATTCCAATAGAGGTGGGCAGTGAGATACAAGGACACAAAGAAGCCTTGTCCTCAGGAACTCCCTTCCCAATTCCAAGTTTTTTCCCTTTGCTCCCAAGTCCTCCATCCTTCACAGAATGCCCTCCTCCCCACAGCGGCAGGAGAATGGAGGAGTCAGTCCATGGCAGCTCCCCTCTCCTCACAGTTCTCCTCTGTGCCAGGGTGGGTTCTGCCCACACAGATCCCAGTGTGGCTCTCAGTTCTGTTACCTGTTCAGCGTGCCCTGCTGGGCTCCAGTGTCTGTGGGGCTGTTTCTCCCCTTTCCCCCATGTCCCTGGCCCAAGGCTGCTGTCGAGAGCCCCCAGCTGTGCTGAGCCCTGTGGCAGAGGCTGTTCTTGTGCTCCTTGCTCAGCACCATCCCCATGGCAGCACCCAGCACAGGAGCTCGGACCAGCCCACCTGGGCCATAAACCCCAACACAGCCCAGCACAAAGCACTCCTGCTTCTGTGCAATTCCCTCAGGTGCCTTGGAAACACTACAGCTGCCTCTGTCATTCTCCTCTAAAGAAATGCCACATCATATGAAAATATACAACAGACTGGTATATTATAGCAGATGATCTATTAATAGTCATTTTGTTACCATGACTTCATTTACCATCACTATAAAGTCAGGATTTTGCCTCTCTCAAGAGCAGTCCCCTAAGACATTTCCTATAAAACTGCCTTAAGCTGTAATGGGGCAGAAGGGTGCAAAAAATTATTTTCCTTATAAAAGCAAGTAAGTAGCTTTTCCCAGGTTCCTTGTTATGGATTTTGCTATCTACATTAGATATTAAAGCCTGCAAGCACCATCAGCACATGAAAAGAAATACTAAAGCTAGAAACAACACAAAAATCCTGCCTTTCTTCTCAGTTTTGCCAGGATGATTTTAATTAAGCAAATTACTTTATATTTAAACTCTGTTGGAATTTAAAGATTTTTGCAACAGCTATAGCTCAGCCTTACACAAAATCTGTAGTACTGTTACCATGCAAACCTTAAACATCACCTATAAAATTAGAGAGTATTCATCAAGTGCCTGTTGATCAATACACGTCAGGTCAATACAAAGTTGTCTCAAGAACAGCGGAAGGAGTTGAAGAGTAAAAAATTTGTGTGGGAGCTGTGGACAGTACACAGGTGTCCTGACTGACACCCACAGAAAAAGCAATCTGAGAATACAATTGATACTTGCACATATTCATCAGCTCTCCGTATGTGCCTAGACAGCTGGCCCTCTTGGATTACAGAGCTAAAATGGACTTTAAAACAGTTAAAAAAGACACACAACAAATATGAGAAAGTAACATCAAGCAAGAATAAAGTTAAATTGCAATTTCTCCTAATTAAAACGACAAACCCAATTACCAAGGGTTGAGGTACCATCCTGGGGTTTTCACAAGAGGCTGGGTTTGATGAGCTCCCTGTCTCTGACAGGACACCTTAAAGAGCCACTGGATCATAGCAATGTTAAGGTTGGAAAAGACCTCTATGATTGTCAAGTCCAATAAATAACATTAGCCTTCTAAATCAAGTAACAGACTGAGAAAGGAATCTCAGTTTAAATTTATTATCATTCTCCTATCCTGAATGTCTCTGTTTATTAGTCCTCAATTTATTCATAAGGATGCATCATCATGAATTGCATTTATTTTGTCTTATGAATATTCATAGCATTTAGCTTCAAACAGAAATTATTTACTCCAATAAAAATCTATCTAAATTGATCCTCTACTGTATTCACAGAGGGCATTTCAATTTACAGTGTGTAATAAAGCTCAGTAAATCAGTGACAGAAAAACTAAGTTCTTCAGACTTCCGCCACTGAAAATGAGTAAAATAGCTTAAAATACTGACATGTGACAAGGGAAAAGCCTAAGTAGTAAAAAGAATGATGTAACATCAATGAAGAAAACAAATGCAAAGAAAAAACAAATCCTGTACAAGATAAACAGAAATGTTGCTACAAGCTTTTCCTTTATATTAGATTAAATAACATGCCTGAATTACCATATATCATACTTCAGTAGTACAGTAATTTTTTTCTAGATATACTGTGTCCTCATGCTTCTTCCAAAGAGCTCAAAAGCTGAAAGATATATTGAATTTGCCTCAGTAACTTCACAAAAAAGGTTGCTTGCAGTCTTGGCAACAATCCAAGGAGAAACCAACAATCTTAGCTTTCCCTGAGCTGCAAAATAAAACTAAATTCTCAGAAGAATGAGGCCTGTGATGTGGAGCCCTAAATCACAGAGAAGCTGGCTGGATACAGGCACCTCACACTAGCAGTGTATATGCAAACTTCTCACTCCTCCTTATTGCCCCCATTTCTCTACACGTATTAGAAATTCCATTTGTGCAGTGCCTGAGCTGACCTCCCCCTCTCCTGCAGAGCATTTAATATGCTCTACCAGAAACCTTGTGCAGAAAGCAACAACTCAATTGCCTCCAAAATAACTTCAGAACTCCACTGGATTGGACTGCACATTTAAAAAAATAAATGCATTCAAATTCTTTACAATAAACTAAAAACAACAATGGTTTGTTCTGCTCCAAAACCAAAATGGTGTATTTAAATCTGCCAACACTCCAAAAACTTGGTGGTATCTTTTATCTGCTGCAAACCAAACAAATAACCTACAGCCTCCCACAGCTTTAAACTCCTTGCAGAGGGGAATCCAGGTAGCACTGCAGCAACAATCGCACTTAAGGAACAACAGGACACAGGAGGACAATCCTCACAATGTTAGCAAAGCTCTTTTGCCTTGAAAACAGCTGTTCTCTCTCCTCAGATCTCCTATGAAGGACAGTAGGTAATATTTAAACCTGTTGTCACAATGCTCTCTATTTAATAAATCAACCCCTCTCAGTTCAGAGCTCTCCACAGCACATTACAGAGTTAGTCCCAATCTATTGCTCTCCTTCAAGAAGAGACATTTCCTCCTATTTGTTTGTATCACCTCATAGACCTTAAATGCTTAACTCACACAATGTGCAATTCAGAGCCTATTTTTATTTATAGTGACTCAGTATGGTACAAACAACTTCTCCACTCCAAACATTAGTTATGCCACACATGTAAATAGCTCTGAGTACAAGTTATTACACTCCCTGGTAGTCAAGATGTGCATCTTGATTCTCCTGTCTCCTCCTTATTTACAGCTTCAGATTCCTAAGTTGTCTAATGCAGCACCTTGGGACAAGTACAAGATGACAACACTTAACAGTTACAGAAACAAGTTAAAATAAATATGAGAATTCTGGTGTCTGACACTTCTGCTATCAGTATTCATATGCTGTTGCTACTTTTAGGCATCACCATCATGAGGAATGGCCAGCATCAGACAGGTATTCTGAGGCTAAATTAGTGTTGCTTAGCTTTTTTGGTTAACAGAAAAAATAGGAGAAGGGAGATCAGCCTTCTCCAGGAAAAATCATCAGGGGCTCTGTGGGATAATTACTGTTAGAAGAGGAAAATTTTGATTGAAGAAATACCCTAAAGTTGTCCACTGTCTAGAGCCCATCCCTACTCTGGCTGCCACTGCTGAGGCTGAGTGCTGGAGAAAACCCTGCCTAATGAGATTGGGGCACAGCCTGCAGCTTACTATTGCTTTGTGGAGATTGAATTGAGTTCCTAAATCTTTAGGAGCAATAGCAACATTAACCTCATTTCCTAACATCATCATAAACTTTTAACAAAGCTTAAGGAAATGGAATTGAAGGGGATAAACTCAGAGGTTTAATTCTTCATTTCTGTAATACTGCAAAACAAGTGACATTAACACCCCTTTTCAATCCATCTTACATTTATTGAATTCAGTACCAAATCCTTTAGATATTAAATATACTTATTTGTTTTTATGTTGTAAGAACATCTTGTTCTAGACATTCTTAAATGTAAGAATGTACAATTTAGGATAAATTTCCATTCTGAGGAAAAAGAAATATGCATGCAAGGCTTCTGCTCTTTAATTAAGGATGATTCCCTCCAGTTTTGAATGCCTCCATCATGACACAGATGTGTTAGGACACAACATAAAGGCAACACATTCTGCTTTATCATATTTCTTCAGAAGTATGACTAACAACATTGGTAAGTTAGCCTTCTAAAAAACAATACACCAAGGAAAGAGCCCAGGAACATGAAAGAGGCTTCTTTTTCCCCTCAGTGATCTTTTTTCAGGTTGTTATCCTGCTTTTTGTGCTGCTCCCTCCCCTCATGATGCTGAGCTCTCCCATCTCAAGGTCACTGCTGCTAAGGATACCTTGGACCTTCCCATCCCCAAAGTGCCCTCCCCTGTTTGTGAACAAGGTCCCAGCAATGAAGGAGCTTTAACAGCACAACCAGAATTGATACCAAATGTTCCCTGCTCACACCATCCCCTTCCATTTCCCTCCTAGACCTGTGTCCCCTATTTACATTAAAACCACAGCCATAATGGACCTTTCCTTTCCCAAATACATTTGCTGAATCATGTGGGATCTTCCAGAGAGAAAACTGATGGTTTTGAAATACAGCAAAGGTATTTCTTCTCCCCTCAGAGTCTCACAAAGCTTGGAACCTTGGTAAATGTGGCTGGAAGAGAAGCAGTGCCAGCCTGCTGATGGGATCTCATCCCAGCCATGAGAAATGCCTCCTGCTGGAAGCACAGAGTGCCAGCACACCCCTCTTACCCCCACAAAAGGGGAACCTGTGGGACCTCACTGATAAAGACCCAGACCTGGAGCACCTGAGAAGGACCCTGCATCCATACCACCTGGTGCTATTTACCTGTACAACAAGCAACAAATGAAAATACTCTGCTCTAAAAGAAACTGAAGCAGTATTGGATAAGTGTGGATGCCTCTATATTTATTGCACACTTTCAGAAGACTTTTTACTATCATTTAAATGCAAAAGAAATGAAGGTATTCAGAAGAAAGCTTTCTACTCATAACTAAATGGTTACATTCTTCTGCAAATGCAACATATCCCTCCACAAAAATCAGTCGTTTAAGGTTATTTTCTGCATGACAGAGAATTGTATTACCTTTCACATCAGTTTTAAAGTAGAGTTAAATGCTTTTGTTTATGTATTGAGTAAACATGATATATTTATTGGTCTTAATAAATAACACTCATACTAATTGATAATAGTCATGCTAAGTTAGAACTTGCATGATAAATATCTTTGAAGAAATTCAAACTGATTACAGTATATTACAAGTTCTGTCAGATAAATAGTTTCCTTTTAGCAGCGCCTTACTGTGCCAAATTTTCAAGCTGAAAAATACTTTCTCCCTAAAGCGTTTCCATTGCATTTAAATCAAACATCTGCTCTTCCAATGCTATTTATATTCTTAACACTTCACATCCAGTGGAGTTCAAGGATACAACCTGATACTTTCACCCTTTTCCCAGCTCCTCTCAAACAGTGTCCCATAGGGCACAGAATTAATATTCTCCTTCACACACTGGAGGCCTCTGGAAGGAGTATTACTGCTTTGTACCTGACAAACACTGCAGTTTTTCAGAGGAAAAAGCTCAAAAGAAGTCCTAGAGTCTGTAGGACTGGGTCAGTACAAGTCATCTTGAACATCTCTAACAATTCTTTCTCTCTGTCAGGGTCCTGCAGGTCATGCAACACAAGTTCATTGTTAGAGAAGATTTTGCCAAAAGCCATTTTAAAGTAGCATTAGGAGCACTTAAAACACTAAGAAAGAAAACCACAAGCAAAACACAAACCATTATTCCCACAAAATACAGAACACAGACCATTATTTGCAAACTGGTTTGATTAGCGCATTTTGTAATTAATGATCCTGGGCATGGTGCCACCATTTGTCTTCCAACATTTCCGTGAATCCCTAAAGAAAATTGCTGACTGGATTTCAGTGGTTTTCCAACTAAACTGTCTCATGGAAATTCAAAACAGTAAAGACATTTCAACTATGCCTCTCATAGACAGGTTCCAGTAATTTTCAATTCTCTAAAAGAGACAGTTTCAAAGGAACAGTTCTCAGGAAAAAATTCTGTGGGTTTGCAAAATCTGAGACCACTGCCCAGCAGAAGAACATCCTTCACAAGGGAAATAGTAGCACTTTTACCCAGCAATTTCAATAGAGATTGATCCATTTCTACTGCTCCACACAGATGTTCAGCACAACTCTAATCCTTCCTGGAAGCCCTAATTTTCTCTCTATAAAATAGATATATAAAATAATAGCTTATCAGAGTTCAAAAAACAACTCTTTTCTAAGATCAAGACCAAGATGATGTGAAATTACGTACACCTTACATGTAAACTCAGGATTTTTTGGAAGAGAAGCTGATCATCCAAATTGTCTTCTAACTTAAAAAACATAGAGATTTCAGATTTTCTGTTGTGCATTATAATGTAGTTATTTCTGTTCAAACCAGACACAAAACATAAAATTGTGAGAAAACGAAAATCAAAATTCCTTTACACATGAGGATTTTTTTATGATTCTTTATGGCTCTTTGAGCTATTTCAGTATATGCAAACTCCTGTCGATTTGTCAATAGTTTCAACAGTAATGCTCAACGGTGGCTCAGACACATTTTATGCCTTCCACTAATATTTAAAAAAAAATAAAAGATAAAAATGCAGGAGCCACAGCTTGTTTCTGCAAAACATCTCTGATGTTCCTGCTTTGGAGCATGACAGGAGGAGAAATGAGGTGCAGAATTAAGGGGTATGCACACTTGAACCAGCAGCTGTTACCAATGACCCCAGAACTGTCCTCTCCCTTGTTCAAGTCTGGATTTTAGTGTTCATACATGATGAGCAAAAGGTTTCTAAAGAGGATGATCCAAAGAATATCAGCCATGGCAATGACCAGCACCATGTTCCTGGAGCCTCCATCTCAGAAGGGTCATGGACACAAAACTTGTGAGAGCAGGAGTTGGGATATTTGGGAAGCCAGGACAGACATTTGTGCACCTTGCAGGCTGTGGTGGCTGTGCTCAGGTGCAGACTTCCCAATGCTTTAGGGATGATACCTCCAGAGAACAAATAACAAATGGAATTGCACTGCATGATCTACTCAGATACTCTGTGAGAAGGGAGTTTGGGTTTTAGAACAGTCAGAAATGCTGTTAGGAAGAGCCAGATCCATCAAAGCAAGATTTATATAAACAAGTCATTTCTTCTGCAGCTCCACACATGGCCTCAGGAAAAATACTGGGAAAATAATAACTGATTCAAATGCAAGTTAAGCTACTTCACCCCATGAAAGAACATGTGAAGCTGAGGAGCTTTAAACTCTGGCACTGAGCTGATAGTCATCCCATAATACAGCAGGAGTGAAAACAAATTACAATTCAGCAGTTAAACAAAAAGCACAAAAAAAGAAAAGCAGAATGCAGCAAATAGGATGTAAATTATAAATAAAGCCTGTTTTTAAATATTTGCTTTCACTCATTCTGTAAAATATTCAAGTTTTTGGTAAATAAAAAATTAAAATAGTTCAAAGATGAGAGGCAGAATTACAAATAAAAAGCTAGGAGAAAAGAGGCAAAACTCCCAGGATAAAGAATTAATTCCAACCTCTTCAATTTAAAAATGTTTGTTCCATGTATGTGACAAAAACAGTGCAAATATTTATAAAGGGACCAATGGCTGGCAGCTGTTAAAACTGTAGATTTTAAACAAATATCCCAATAACACCACAACAAAAACATGTTTTTGACTCTGGGCATCTCATTATTCTAAAAAACAGTATCAAAACATTCCTGTTAGTGTGGAAGTGCAGATAGTTCCTGAGCTTTTTTCCACCTGTTTTAAATAGGGTCACCTTCTGAGGTGCAAGTTGGGTGTTTTCACTAGGGCTCAGGATGCTCCACAGACAAAAGCCAAATGCAAAGGAAGAAAAATATCACTGCACAGGGAGAATGGTTAAAAGCTGCAGTTAATAAATGGCAGCCAAGCAGTGGCAGCAGCATTATTTGCTGCCCAGGATGTCTGGCAGAGCAGGGCAGGGCAGAGCCCTCCAAGACACAGCTGATTTCCAGCAGCTAAACCTGCCTGAAAGGCAAAGCAATGCTCCTGACTCACCCTGACACCTTTACCAGGCAACTCAACCATTTTTGCTCATCTCCCACTCAAAGATATCCAAAATATCTGCTGTTCCCCACAGTGCTTGAAATGTAGGAAAGCCCAAAAAAAAAGGTATTGAATGTCAATCTTTTCCACAGTTTCTATATAAATAGCCAAAAAGCATGTCCTCACCAAGGAGATAAGTCATCCAAAACCACAAAGAATATGTTTAAAGGGGTACAAGAATTAGCACTTTGTCTCTAAAAGGCATCACTAGACAAAGACTCCTAAAAGAACATTAGTCTCTTGCATACAGTGCTCTTGCCTGAAAGAATATAAAACACATTCCCTACCTAGAATCCCCTACAAGCATATTTTCTTGTATTTCAGTAATGTTGTTTTTCAACACAGCTGGTCCTGACTAAACAGATTTAAAAATTCATCCATTCCAGGACTATAAAGGATTATTGTGATTATCTAGTCTGACTTTCTGCAGGGCACATGCCATAGAAACCTGCTCACAGATTGCTGCAATGTACTTCCTCCAGGATAATGTGGCAACATCTCATTTAAAATACAATCCAGTCTTGTTTTAGAGATATCAGTAATAAAGAAACAACTGCTTTCCATGATTAATTTATTGCTAATCACCCTAATTATTAAAAAATGTCTTCACTACTATTCCAGAATTGCATAGCTCTACTTTGTAAATACTGGGATTTGCCCTATTTTATTTTTTTGACAGAACTGACAGATTACCTCAATTATCAATCATCTACCTGCAACCCTCCTCCATGTACCCATTTATAAGTCACAATAGGCTGACTCTTCACTCAACCTTTGCAGTTTGTCTGAAGCAAATGTGCAAAGTCATCTCTTCACCCTGTCAGGCTTCTGTTGGAACATTATTCTCACTTTTATATATTTAATTATCTCTCTATTTTTATCTCTTATACATCAAGATGTGGATTAACAGGCAATTCTTTCAAGCAATAATGAGAATAATAGAAAACATGATTGTTTTAAAGGCTGGATTTGACTATGACTTTTTAGTCTAGAAATGACAAAAAATACAAAAATAATTTAAATCAAAAACTTGAAGGAAAGAGAAATGGAATGAGCTCTTACCCTTGTTCATGGCAAAAAGGATAAGGAATAACAAGCAAGAGGTAAGACTGAGCACTGGCTGCAAAAAAACCTGCAAGGGCCAAAAAGTACTGAATTTTTGAGAGGTTGCAAAATATCCACTGTGGCAGATTTTTTTTAAAAACAGGAAACAAATGTTGAAAATGCCATAGTTGGACATGACCTTGCTGTAAAGGACTCAGATGGATTAGATAACGTAGAGATGCACTCCAGGTTCCCCCTCCTAGGACTCTTGGTCACTGTGGATCATCTCAATCTCTTTGGCTGTTTCCCCATCTGTTCTGAAGAGGACACTGCAGAATCAGTAGCAGCTGCCCAGCAATCACCTCATTAATTAATACAGAGAATTTTTCAATTATTCTCCCCCTCTGCCCCTCCAGATGCCCCCTGTCTAGAAAGGCAAGACTCCTTATCCTCTTAGCTGTCAAAAGCAAGGAAGAGGCTGATGTTGGATTGGTTTGCCATAATAATGTTTCATCATGTTAAGTGTCACTGCACCTCAGGACACAAACACCATCTGTGGGGCCTTTCTATATTTGGATGTATTGGAGTTGGTGGTGTTTAGATGAGCCAAGTATCTGACAGAAACCACACAATTTCTCCACTAATCATTGTTTAACTTCCTATTTCTGCATCATCAGCAATTTCTATGTCATTGATTTTTCCTGATTCCTATGAATAAGACTAGTGAATAATAGGCTAGAACACATCCCTGCAGCTCCTATTAAAACCAGCAGCACTGAATAAAAAAACTCCATTTTCAACTGCTTTGTTATCAATTCATCTGTTTTAAAACCACTTAGTAAGATTTAATCCTACACTGTTAATTTCTTTAATCATTGTGTCAAGGGAGGGGTAGTTAAAAGCATCAGATTTAGAAATTACAAGTAGATAAAATGAGAATGTTTTTGCTTTGTGGGCAGTTAAAATCTAGAGCAGACTTTTTCTGAGAGGTGTTGTGGGTTCCTGTAGTGGTTTTGGTTTGCCAATTTGAGATTTCCCAGCCAATGCACCAATTCACACGGTGGGTTTAGTGCTGGCCAAATCACCAGTGCACCCGCTAGAATTATTTACTCATTTCCTGCTGAGAGATATGATTAGGAGGAAGGCAAAGCAGGCTCAAACTTCAAAGGGCATAAAGAAAGAACTTTTTCAACAGAACTAAAAGAATAATAATCAGAATAAAACTTCAGAACAGTTCTCCTCCCCACACTCTCCTTCTTTCCCACTGACAATGTACAGAAACAATTCATCTCTAAAATAGTCTTTGTCCAGTTCACCTAGGGAGAGGAATCTCTTGTCATGCTATGGAGACTTCTTGACAAGGAAACAGTTCTCTCTGGGCTTCAATGTCACAGTGATTCAGCTGCCCGGGAGAATGAAAATCTGATCACTGTGTAGAAACCCTCCCCTCGACTCACAGCTTTCCCCACAACTGTTTCTGAGGGCTCAATCTTTGGCTAACAGGGTACACTTTTAAGGATGAGCTGGTCACAAGCAAAGGTGGTTCTTCTCTATCTCTGAGATCATCTTCATGTCTGGGAACAGAGACCTTCTTCCCTGGGGGCAAACGGTCTTCATCACTCTCTGTTCAAAATTCTCATGCAATCAAATCTACTTCAATATCTGTTTGTTCAGCATGGATGCCTATACTCAATTTGAACACTCCTACCCTCCCTGCTTTTCAATGAGTTACAGGGAAAAAAGCATCTGATGTATCAATCATATCTTCAGCATAGCCTCACAAGAGAGTTTCAGCCCAGGAATAAGGCATCACCTCATGCCCTCCCATCTGGGACCTGACTCCTTCCTTACTGACCTTGGTGTCTTCATGTGGTTTCTCCGTGTCTTTACTCTGTCCTTTTCTTTCAGCCAAGAGAGATAATCAATTTTTGCAGTCCTATCTGTGCACTGAGACTTAACGTCTCACCCAAGGCCTGCAGAGAGCCGTGTGATCCCAGCTGGAATCGATGGCTGTGCTGGGGGTCAGTGCCAGGATCCTCAAGGGGCTCAGCCAGGACAGAGTGGCTGCTCTGGCTGCACAGCTGTTTTCTGGCTTTTGCTGTGCCCCATCTCAGCCATGGGGCTGCTGGCCTTCCCTCCCCTGCTGGCCCCTGCCAGGCTGTGCAGAGGGGCCTGGAGCAGCTC
>VRYO01000638.1:655153-708034 GCA_009812075.1 Sialia sialis | reverse complement strand
CCAGCTTCAGCCAGGGCCCGTGGCCTTCACTCCCCTGCCCAGCCCTGGGCCAGGAGGGTGAAGAACTTCTCTCTGCATAGGCCAGAAAACAAGAGAGCTTTTTCCTGGGCTTGCTCATTTTTAACATGAGTGTTCACAGAGGCGTGTTCTGCTTTCTCAGTGGTTTAACAGGTTGTCAGTTCTCAAAATTAATCCCTGGTTGGTTTTTGTCAGACACAGAGGAAGCTTTTAGGAGCCCCTCTCAGAAAAATCCTTTCCATGAGTGGCTTCTTCCCTCCTCACCAATGTCAAATGTGCAAAACCAGCACAGGTCCTCAAAAATATTCAAAACTCAACTGGACATGATCCTCAACAACCTACTCAACAGAGTCTGCTTTGGGGAGGAGGTTGAACTGGAGACCCCAGAAGTTCCTTCCACTCCATCCACTTCTGTGATTCTGTGCATATAAAACAGAAGACACAGCAGTAAAACTCCCTATGAACAAGAAGAATGTTCTTCACCCTATTCTATTCTATTCTATTCTATGATTTTTAATGCTGAAACTCCATGATGGATATAACAAGCAGAGCAATAATCTAAGTTTCACAATAGAACAGCCTGCAGGCACAAAAATAGTAATTCTGCCCTTAGACTATTACCAATAACACAAAAACTCTTCTTCTTGGTAACCACTCAGTTATGACATTGAAATTTAACATTGTGGCAGGACAGCCCATTTAATCCACCAGAAATTCCTGAATTGCCTTCTGCTTCACAATATGGATAAAGTTGCACTGCAATCCCTCCTATGGCAGGAGCTATAAAATCACATTTCTTCCCTCTACACAGCCACTTATATGCAAGAATATTTTTTTCTTTTGAATGAGTTCTAACAGGTAAAGAGACTCAACATAATAGGCCAGAGGGGTAGAAGAAATCAGGAAAGGAAAGGTAATGGCTTAGATTATTCAACCCATCAGAAGGTCCTGGCCAAGCCAACTTGAGCACCTCTAGCAAAAGATGTTCCATAAGGTACAGCTCTCATTTCCTCTAATAAAATGGAGGAACTCCATTAGAAAATGGTGCCATCCACTGCACAATAATGTTCTCAAAAAAGCAGCTGAGAAGTACCAGTGTTTGCATTGGAAAGCGTAAATATATGAATGTTAAACATGAGGCATAAATGTTTCAACTCACTGTCCATGTGTAAGACAATTCTGACTTCTTTTTCCTTTGCAAAGTCTGTCAACTACCTAGATATGCATTTCCCAGATCTACTGACAAAAAATCCCCTTGGAAAATAGTAGTGGAATGTGTTAGAGGTGTTAAAAAATTATATCTTAAAACAGGGTATGGCTTTTCTAGGATAAATAAAACTGACAACTAGAAAAGATTTATTTTAGATTGCTTCACACAAGAGAATTCTTTTTAAAAAAGGAAAGTACACAATGTCTGTGTTTTCTCTTTCTGCAACTATTTTAATACTAGCATTCTGTTCTTTATCTAACACAGCAATGCAGTGGCTTCAAGAGAAACATCAAATCACAATTTTGTTCCTTCCAGAATACTATGCTGTTAACAGAATAACTGTTAAACAGAAGCCTTGCATTTAGCTGTGTTTCTAATGTAGATTTACATGATGACAGCACCAGTATCACAGTGAGAGCTGACAAGCCTGGCAATTATTGTCAGATCCTAGACAGAACTCTCACCAGCTACTTCAGAATATGACACCAAAATCCAACCACAAGCCTAAGTGGCTCATTAAAATCATCCTCCTGACTCTAAACTTGTCACTGATGCTGTTAGTTCCCCAAAAACAAACTGCCATTCTGTTTCTGCTCTGTGACACAAGGGCCAGACAAAAACTGGCAGAAAACTTATTGTTTGGTTTCTATCTACTTAGCACTCGATTGGTCACAATATTTTCCTCTTTTGAAAGGCAACTCAATACCCCATTTCCCTTCTGCCTCTCCAAGCAATAACTGCAACATCTCTTCACATCACTCCTTATCAGCTAAACAAATTGTCCAGTCAATTTTTTAATTGCAGGAAAAATAAGGTCAACACTTTTTCTATTGTCTCCTTTCATATAAGTTAGAATAACTGAGTTATTTAGCAAAGCAAGAAGTACCCAACAAAATTCAGGATATAAAAGAAAACACACTAAAGTTTTGTCAAAATAAAGACTGGGATTGACTGGGAAATGCCTGACAGGGAACCAGGGAAAGGGAGATGAAAAGTTCATGAGAAGCTCCAATTGGGATCCTGTAAAAAAATGAGACAAAACGGGACAGATGATGGGAAAGAGTCAGATGGAAGAAATGGGGTAGCTGAGCTTACTGCATGAAAGTACAAATTAAAGTTTCCCAATATTTAGGTGGGGGTTTTGTCTATTGAACATCTGAGGCCACTGAGTAATTGATAGGAGTTCTGACAGACTCAGGGCACTGGTTCTCAGAGCACAGTGACGAGACAGCCTGAACTGAGCTGCCACCCTGCACAGGGCTTCGAGAGCTCCACAAAGCTGACAGGGTTTGATGCCTTCTAAAAAAGTACATCTTATGTAACAGGCACCTCCCTATTCAAAGTGACAGGTTAGTTTTTTGGGGTTTTTAAAATTATATTTTGGAAATATAAAGATATTACTACATCTCTCTAAGGATACATCATGCCCCATAATTTCCAAGACCTAAAGTTTCCATCGCCACATACATTTAAATGAAATTAAAATACTAATAATACCTACATACAATAAAGTTGTTTGGTTGTTACAAAAAAAACCCCAAACTCATACAGTGAGTAAAATCTTATTTTCCTCTTCCCTCTCTTCCATTCTAACAACTATTCCATAATTAACATTTTTATTTACAGTAATTTCATTAACTCCATCATGAAAATCTGTCACACACGTTTCTTTACAGCATCCTTTTAATCAGAAAGATTAAAAAGAAACCTTTGCTGCTGCTGTTTCCCTGTTTACCCGAAAATAAGATACAGTAATTTCACTATTATAAGCCGCACCTTTTTCATTGAAGAATCCAGCCTACCCCAGTAGTGTGGCTTATAATCAGGTGTGGCCTATAATTGTGAAATTACTGTAATTTTCTTTTAGTATTATCAGCCACTGTTCTATGCTACATTTTAGAAGTTCATTAAATTCCCTCTAAGCAGCTTTCCAAGCATGTCCCTTTAATGAGAAAATAACAAGTCCATTTGACAGTAGCAGTAAAGGCAATTACCAGCACTAGGCACTCACTGGGCAGAATCTCACCTGCAGAGAAATTTCAGTGGACAGTAACTGGCCACAAGCACTTCAAATTAAACTTGAGCTGTTCAGGTCAAAACAAAAATTACTATACCAGAAATGTTACTACTTTACTCCTTAAAAGAGGCAACTTCTCTGTTTAAAGTGGCAGCTTCTCTGTGCACTCTGCACAGCCTGCCAGGTCACATGCAGGCCAGAAAGACTTCATTGATTATTACCTCAGATTGTGGGACTACTAAAAAAAACAAAATAGAAAGGCAGAGATGCATTCCTAAAATAAAATTACTGCCTTCAAACCTTTACTGGTCTACCCTAAAAATTATTAAATGCTGTCAGTAATAGATGTAGAAATATAAAACACAATGATCACTTCTAGGACTTCAACGCCTGCTTATACACCTGTACACAGTAAAGTGAGCTTAAGCTAATTCATAAAAGAAAGTTGGAAGAATTATTGTTAAATTAAGAAACACATTCAGTAATATAGTCATAAACCTGCATCTTTGACAGGCATCACTGGCAGGGCACTGAGCCTTGGGAAGCTCAGACGTGCGCCAGGGCCACGTGGCTGCTCCGTGCCCTGCTCATGCTGCTTCCTGAGGGGCAGGGCAGGAATGTCCCCGGCTGGAGGGGACAGCAGGACACAAACCACTCCTCACAGCAGCACTGCCACCTTACAGCAGTGTGGAGAGTCCAGAGATATGTTAGTAAGTGACCCCTTGCTTGTGACAGGATGCAGCCTCAGCTCTGTTCCTGAAAGCCTCTTGCACAGACTACAGAACAGGAATTCACAACCCCCCCACACACCAACTCTGAGGACTTATCAAAAAGAATAAACTGAAATCTGCTCCATCAACCACAATTTAATTTAGATCAAACAGCCAATGCTTGAACAACAAAGAACATAAAAGACATCACTGTTTGCCCTGCTCTGTAAGGGGCTTTGAACTCAGACTTCTGTTGCTTTGCTGAAACAAACACACGCTTCAGATAACAAACTCAGTGCTCAGCATCTTCCAGATTTATGAGAAGCTCTTTCAGCTCAGGGAGATTGCAAAACTCACACCCAGCTCAGCAAAACACAGTGAGAAGAAAGAATTACTATAGTTACATTGGCCCTAGGAAGTCCTGTGCCAAGTCACACAAGCACACAATCTTACCAGCTGTAGGTAAAATCTTGACCAAACAGTAGACCTTAAATATAATTTTCATAAGCAAGTAAATTTCTTTGGACCCAAAGTTATTACTTCTCCCTCATCCCTAGAGTACAGAGATGCCTGGATTTGCTGGGCGTCTGCAGCTGCTGTGCCACATCCCAAAGCCCTGAGCCATAGACAGCCCTGGGGGATGCAGGGTTTGGCTGGACAATGCCCCTGGCAGCAGCAGGAGTTGCTGTTGCAGCAACACAAACTACAGTTACAGGAAGCCACTGATACAAACAGCTACACATATATTATCAGAAAATAATATAAACCTACAAGTGATTTATGTTTTCTATTCCAGTAACAGTTTTTTCTGTAATATGAATTGGATCTCATCTAAATACTTCGGATCTTGACCTATTAGTGGTAGTGAGCATTGGAAGTAAAAATAAATGAGTATTTGTTTTATAAACTGTTAGGCTAAGTACATTTACCTTTTGGAGCTAATTCTTCATATCATCTTGTTGGGTTTCTGGGATATTTTTTTCTGTGTCACAAACAACAGGATGGGAACGCTGGAGCAGCTGTCTCAAAGCTTTTTTCTGTCACAATCATCAGCCTCATTTTACAGAGCCAAGCAAGGGAGATGGAACAGCTTCAGCAACAGCAGACAAAGCTCTTTTTCTTACAAAGTCTTTTAACAACTTTCTAGCCAATAGCACAATATTAAAAGCCGACAAGCATTTGCTCTAGCCAATTAGTATACTTATATATACCTCTTGCTTTGAGCAATGCTTGCTTGTCATAGCTTAAGACAATGGATAAAGCTTCACTGTTAAGATTACATATTTCTGTATCTTGCTTAATATATTTTCCTGAGATCTGTCTTTACACAGCTCATACACTGTTGTTCCTTGTCCTTGCATCTTCAGTATTCTGGCATTTCTCCATCCTGAGATTCACTTTCACAAAGCTCCCTGAAAGTTTTATACCTTTTCTATTTCCCACATCATCTGATGGATTTTTTTTCCCCTCAAAGGCAGTATGTTATTTTCAGGGATAAGCATACAATCAGAGTATCTTTCTCACTAAACAGTACAGTGATGGCAGTAACAGCAACTAAAGACTTTGAAATTAAACTTGGCAATCAGTATTCTTTTCATATTTAATCAACTTTTATGACTGAACCCAAAGCTGTTCCTATGACCAACCAGTAAGCACAAGCTCTAATCTAAATTTAAAACAAAACAAAGCCATCATTAAATTACAGGAAGATGACCACAAAAAATGTGAGAAGCTGAGTTCCAGTACTCTCACAGAAATCTCTCCCAATTTTTTTATTTTTCTTTCTTTGTATTCCTTCTATTTTAAACAATCTCTACGTGTAAAACACAGCATGATTAATTTCTATTAAACATTAAAGCTTTAGGAAATAGACACAAGAATTTCTGAAAGGAAAACACATTTCTCCAAAGGCCATTAATCACTATTAGCTTAAAAATTAGATGTAACAACAACCATTTAAGAAATAATGTGAGTTGTTTCTAAAGATACAATTCATATTAATTTTCCCCTCTTCATTCTGATAGTCACAAAAACCCCCCTGTGTTACGATAAATCTGCTCAAAAACTCTAGAAAATGTGGATAAACAACTGAAATTAGCCTTGCTTCCTCTGTCTGTGCTTTACAGCAGTTTTTGATTGCACGACCACATCCAGAACCTCTATTTTGACTGACCCAGGAACAACCATTCAGAATTTCATTTGTGGATCAACATGCAGTTCTCAGGGCTCCAGTTCTCAGTTCACTAAAAATTACTCAAACCTTACCATAAAGATAGATCTTCCCCATTCCTAATATTTCTACATAACACCAAGCATCCAAGTGCTTCAAACCTGCACTATTTTTGTGAAAACATGCAAGACTAGAGATGTATTACCTTGGTTTTACAGAGAGATTGAAGTTCTTGTTAGAACCCTTAGGGACAAAGCAGACTGGACTGGGAACCCTGGTATTTCCCTTTTTTTTATGTTTGCCTTCACCACCCTCCTTATATCTCTAGAACAGTTTTAATTTACCAATTATCCCTGCATTATATCCAGTCATGTGGATGGAAGTTGAAATAAGAAAGAAGAAATAGATCTTTAATAATCTTAAATATTTTCGCTTCACCTTAACATCTCATATAAAATTATTTGTCTATTTATTTGCCAGGCTTACTACTGAGTTTTTAAATTCAGATGCATTTTATTCCTGTTTGTTTATCAACCATTGCCTCCTCTCCAGCCAAATGCAACAATGCAGAGTAATCAGATTTGGCAGCCCAAGTGCTGGCTGTCCACTGCTGCAGCCACAGTGTTTGTTCCAGTCACAAGGATTTAGTCCACTTGTGCTCCACTGATTCATATAACACTGATATTTCTACCCCTCTCACCTGTGAAACTTCTGCCACCCACTCCTCTTAGAAAACAAATAGAATTTGTTACATATACATATATATATATAAAAAACAATAACTATGAATCATTTCAATTGTTAGATGCAAGTTGCCTTTTTCTCTCTCTGTCTTCAGAATAGAAACAGCAGAACGTGACAAATCAGGATAAGACTGAAGGACACTTCTTGAAACCACATGGACCACAGTGCCACCCAGGCTGCCAAAAGGACAGATGTTCTTTGCTTTTCTACTGAAAAACAATTTCTGTCTTCTATGAAATGAATTCCAAACTGTCATTTTAGTTCCAGTAAACAGCCACTAGGGATGATCAGTCTTTTCCTTTGTAAACCCTATCCATGCACAGCACCTTGCTCACTCACTCCAAAAAGGCAGATTGCCAGTATCCCCTAGCCCTTATCCTCCACTCTTAATTTTCTGTCTTTAAAAACCAAATCAAACCAAACCACTGTGTTTTCTCACAATACATCTTTGGAATACTAAACTCCAGCCACACTACCACTTGGCTCTATTTCAAATGCAATTGAACCAGCTCAGGTGATTCTCTCCAGTGACAGATGAAGAAACTCAAATTTCTGTCCAATTTTTTGATTAAAACCTTTCCTTAACTTAATATAATTCAACATTCAGCGTGTTTACAGTGCAAAAGAAACTGTTTGAAATCATCTGCAGGTCAGCCACTGGTTTCTCCTGAGCAAATGCTGTTTCCTTGTTGTTTTTTTTCCAGCTGGTCTTACACCAGCATTCAATAAAATCAAATTCCCATGTTTTAATATCACACAAATGCTTTACATGTGTACTGTAGCACTGTCTGCAGCATGCTCACTGGATACTGTCCTAAGAGGCAAGAGCTCATTGTTAACTGCAAGCCAGCTAATACTTGAAAAATTTAATCTAAAAAACCCTCTCCAAGTCCCCACACAATTTGCCATGAATGCCAGTATCACTAATACAATTACTCTATTTTATTTACCAAAATAAAGGATCAATGACTAAATAACATTTCCCTACAAAACACAGGATTATAAAATACCCTGCATGTTATTTGTCACAGTAGGACTTGCAAAGGACACCAGAAGGTGACTTACATTTAATTCTGTCTTTACTTTTAAAATCTATTGAAATCTATCCATCTCCATGGTAACTCAAAACATGTATTCCTCCCACACAGTTTGATTGATAGCTCGTAGTTTTTGTTTTATAGTCAACCTTTCGTTTGTTTGAAAATACATAAAAACTGTCTAGTTGATCCTAATAATCTTTAATGATACCATAAATCTGAAAGTGGCAGTAAATGAAAGGTACTGCATATATGGCTCCTTGTGACACTGTTGGTTAAACCCAGTAAATTGCTATAACATCCTGTGGTCTTCAAAGCAAAGTAACTTCCAAATCAATTATAACAGATTTTCAGATTTTAATGGTATAAGACTTGCTTACAAACTAATTGTATTTTACTCTTCTAAAACTTTACACCTATTTTTAATTCTTTAGAGTCTTCTCAAATCACTATGAGAGACAGACAACATAAAATTTCTTAAAATTAAGGAAGGAAAAAATAATAATTATGGGAACCTGTTATAACCTTAAAATATGAAGCACTTGAACTGAACTTCAGCAAGTTAGTGCTAAAGGGAGAAATACTGTAATGGATTGCATTTTATAGCAAGAACCTAATAAGTATTAAGTATAATTTCCACATGAACACTCCTCTTCCAAGAAGGAAATGTAGAGAAAGGTCATGACATCCACTAAAGACCTCCAAGAAATCATAGCTAATAAACTGATATAAATTCAAGTCTCAATTTGACAAAGCAAGAGAAGAGCTTCTACTCAACTTTCCAACCAAAGCAACATAAAAGTCTCTGATTTTACCTACAGAACCTTTTAATTGAGAAGATAATGAACAGATATAAATCACACTGTGAGACTTTCACAGTTCAAGGAAGATGGGACAGACTGGAGCAGGTCCAGGGGAGGGCCACAAAGATGATCTGAGGGCTGGAGATCCTGGCCTTTGAGGAAAGACCAAAGCATCTGGGTCCTTCCTTCCCCTGATCCCATCCCAGTACTGCAGCACAGCCTCCCCAAGAGGATGGAGGCTCTCTATCAAGGAGACACCAGGAAAAGACAAAGGGCAATGGGTGCAAATTGCACCAGGGGAGTTTTCATTCCAAAGTGAGAAAAAAATGCCTTTCAATAACAACAGCCATTCACTGGATTTGGACAGGGTGCCACAAACACATGTAGGATCCCTTTCTGACAAAAGGTCGGGCCAGATGATATTTCAAGGTCACTTCCAATCCATAACATTCCATGGTTTATCTGCAGCTTCCCACTCCATGAGTAAAGATACTGAATTATGAAAATATCCACCTTCAGCATACAATGTTCATCTTTCTGCATTCTCCAAATCATTCTGCACATGCCCATCATAACCCAAACAAGAAAAATCTTCAAGTATTTTCTAGTAATCAAATAATAAATCTGCTAAAAGCCTCAGATTCAGTTGCTAAGCAATGAGATGATTTCTCAGTGCACTGTTCCCTCTAAGGAACTGAAGAACTAGAGGGTCTTGGAAGTGGAAATATTTACTCTTAGTTCCCCTTATATATTGTGCAGCACTTAATGAGACTATCAGCTGCCCTAAACTCCTATCTGAGTTCCTGGTCACTCCACAAAGATTCATCCTTCAATTCAAACATAGAAAGATATAAAAATATCCATACCACTGCTGAACACTATTATCCAGAGTCCTGTCTTCTAAAATGATAACTCTAAGTCTCTCTGTTAATGTCAACTGAGGCTAGACAAGCTCTTCAGATTCTTTTCAAATTACTCTCATAAACCTCAATAACCCCCTTAAAGGAATTTTCCTTCAAGGTAACCTTGAAAATGACATGAAAATGAGAAAGAGGAAAGAGGACCCTGTGTACAACCAATACTGTTTCTGTACATCTGTGTTGCTACAAATACCTCATCTTTCCAGGAGTTTGATTGCACAGAATTTAAGAGTGTATTTAATATGCTCAGCTTTGACTTGAAGAAATTCTTGAAGGGAGACCTTCTGATGCAGCACAGCCATTTTAGGTAATGTCACATTTTCTTCTGTCTACGTATTTCAGAAAATCCATCAGCAATTCCATGTTTTATCAGATATGGAGCAAAGCATATGTTACTGAATAAAAATGTCTCCTGGAACACTCCCTATGAGAGTAAACTACCTTAGTAGTTCAATGAATGGCATTTTTCAAGATGAGTTTTAACTAGTGCTTCAATTTTCAGGACACCCAAAACCACCCAAATCACTTAGCTGCAATTGCACAGAGTCCTGCTACCCACTCTGTTCCTTAATAGGATCCCTCAGGAAATTTAAAAGGAGCCAATGGGAAATTGGTTTCACACTGAGCTGGCAAAAATTCCATCTATTCCCAACACCATTAGGTCTTACTCCTGAAAGTAGACAAGAAGTTACCTCACACATCCCCCGCTCCCCTTTGCATAAAAGCAGCAAATTAAAGTTATTGATCTGACCAAACTCTAAATTGGGCAATTATGTTTGGTCTCTCCACAGTCATCTGCTCTTCCAACAGAAATAGTCCTCACATCACATCCCAGACTCTGAGGAATTTTTTTTTACAGTTAAAATAGCTACTGTGCACCAACAGCGAGTTTCAGTGATCTCCTTAGCTGACTTAAAAACTCACCGGAGTCTTGTTTGACCTAATTAACAAAAGCCTACAGAGAACTTGCAGATCCTTTATTTAGAAGTAGTATAAAAATAACAAATCTTATCAACACATACAGGGTAAGACAGAAAGTTAACAACCTTACTTGTATCATTTTGCTGTCTCAACAGAAGCCAGTAGACTGGTGTGGGCAACACCCAAGAGCTGCACACACCCATTTCACTGTAACAAATGAATTTTGCATCTTTATCCACCTCTGTGCCTAAAAAGGTCTCCCCATGGTTGGTTCTTGTTTTTCTGCTCTCTCTTCCTTGACCCTTTAGAGTAGGCATAAGAACAGGCTCAGCTTCTTACAATGGTACACTAATAATCTCACTTTTCCTTTCTCCTCCACTCCAAATGAAGTACAGGATTGGGGAGGGGAAGCATTGGCCTCTTTTGCTTATTGCCTTTGCAATAGGGGTAAGCACTAAGTAAAACTCTTCTAAATTTCTTAGCCTTTCACCAAAGGACAGTTACTGTGTCCAAATGAATCTAAAGGACAGCAGAGAGTATTGGAGCCAGGCAAAACAACACCACAAGATACTGGGTCTGTGCACCTACTCACAGTACCCAAACACACCAGTGTGAGTAAACACACACCCACAAACACACACATCTGGCCAGCTGTGGTTAGCAGCAACCCTACCCACATTATCAGCAGCTCCAGTGGCTATATAGTACAGATTTGAAACATTGAGATTCACACTCCCAGTGAACTGCCTAATTTTTACAATAGCAGTGAAAGTAGGAAAACCCAAACCAAGTAGGTCAAATAGAACAGTGGATTTTTTTGCCAGAAAGCAGCTACTAAATCTCATTGTTTCAGTGCTCATCCCTAAAGCCTGGATACAGACAGATCAGAAGGCAAAGAAATGCTTTCCATTTTCCAGTGCCATGACACTGCCTTGTCTGCACACAGATTACATTTTGAAATAGGGGAAAATGTGCTTTTCACATAGAATCACAGAATGGTTTGGGTTGGAAGGGATCTTGAAGCTCACTCCTTGCAGCCCCTGCCATGGGCAGGACACCTCCCACTGTCCCCGTGGAAACAAGTGGCTCACTTGCTTCAAGCCCCATCCAACCTGGCCTTGCACACTTCCAGGGATGGCACAGCCACACCTGCTCTGGGAAACCTGTGTCAGGGCCTCACCACCCTCACAGTAAAATTCTTTTTCCTTGTATCTAGTCTGAATCTGACCTCTTTTCATGTGAAACCATTACCCCTTGTCCTATCCTTATGGGCTCGGCTAAAAAGTCTGTCACCAGAACCACAGAAGTCGTATCATCTTTACTGCTTTATTAAATAATAAACATTTATGTTCTACTCCTAATTACTCAATTATTAGAAAAATATTATTTTTAAGTAGGCATAGAATTTTTTGCAAGGTTATAATTTTTGCTCAAAATCACATAATAAATATATACAATATAAATAACAGATTCTGATAGTTTCCATCCTGGTTTTATTTGTATTGCTTTCCAATTGGAGAAAAACCTCTGGCATTTTCAAAAATACTTGTTTTGTCAGCATTTAAAGACCTATATGATCAGAATCCAACTACTCAAAGCATAATTTGTTATCACAGTAAAGCAAACAACACATCATACATCCTTCTATTCCACCTTAATTTCAGGCACAGTCCTTTCTCTGTGAACTCATTATGGACAAATGCATTTTTCTCCTCAGACTAAAACTTGACTTTCACCTTGATAGCAAAAACTAAAAGAATATCACAACCCTGTATAATGCAATGATCTCAGGCTAACCTTTCTAATACATATTTCTCAGAAATCCAAACTAAAATTGCTGCCCAACTCCTGTAACTCAAACCCATTCAAGCTTCCCCACGCACTGTTTATTCCCAGTACTAGCATGGGCTCTCTGTGGTCAGAAGGAAACAAGAAAGATTCTCAGTCTTTTACACCAACTAATTTTCTTCAACTGTCTCAAAGCTGTGCTTTACTTCACCCTTCCAGTTCTCACTGTTCTCGTCCTCCCTTCAATTTTCTGTCAGCGGAACTTCTTTATCTTGGAACAACATAACATCCCTCTCCAGGCAGTGTTTTAATCACTGCAGGTTTCCTGGGTATTACATCCCAGCTCCCATTGTTCAACTGAGAGACAAATACAAACTTTACAATGCACCTCAACAAGGTAATTGCTGGGAATTTTAAATTGAAACCAACGTGGACTGTCAAACCATAATTCAGGTAGGGAGTTAACCAAAAAGCATGAGATGAACATTTGAGCCTATTTAGAAATGTTCAGAGAGGCTGCACACATTGTGTGACCAGTGAAGGGCCCTTTGCAGGCACTGACCTACTGAGAGTGTCAGTGCAACACCAGCACTTGAATTTCCCCTGCAGTAAGAAACTTTTTTACAAAGCTGACTAGGCACAGCAGCATGATAAATACCATTAATTACATTTCTTCCATGATTCTTATTACAGTTTGGGAATAATAAAAATTTCTGCTGGTGCTGATACAACAAGAAGCAAGGATTTCCATTTAGTTTTTCAGTGTATTTTAAGGTATGTACTTACATAGCTTCAGCCTGAACACCAAGGATAAAATTCTCATCCCGGCTCTGCCACAGGCACCTCAGTGCATTTCCTCAGGCTTCCAATGTACAACCCACAGATGGGACAAATGTCTGTCACCCAGTTAACAATGGTGTCATTTGCTCTTCTGCCAGAAAAGCTGTAGGGCTGTATCAGTGGCATGGAGATAAGAAATCACTGAAGGTGCTCAAACATTGGCAGCTTGGCACAGGAAAGCTAAGGAGTCTCCATTCACAAGGAACTCAAACCTGGCTGGTGCAGTCCTGTCAGCCTGGTCTTGCTGACCCTGCTTGAGAAGGCAGCTGATAATCTTAAGAAGTCTCTTCCAAACTAAACAATTCTGTGATTATTTCTATATTAGAATTGTTAGATTTTTAATTTTTTGGGGGAAAAAAACCCCACAACACAAAACAATGTGTTTTCTACTCAGAAGCTTTGCCAATTTCTTTGTCATGGAGCAGATGCTTCCTTCCAAAGTTCTATGAGAACAGTAAATTCTTTCCCCTGTTATTTAAGAATACAATAATGGTTCGTGCAATGTTATAAGAAATATAATGAGCTACAATCGAAAGCAGTCCCAGAAAGAAAAATCACTAAATGAAAGTTTATAGCTAGAGCTTTCTCTCTCCTTCCCCTCAAGGAACTGGTGTTAACAATAAAAAAGAAATACTTTAGTAGAAAGGAAGCTCAACTCATTTGTAGGTGATATGATTCCCCTTTTTCCCATTTAATACCATTGCCAATATTACTGTTGTCATCTTCAGCTGACACTGGGGAGAGGGGAGAAAAAAAAAATCTTAGAGTAAGAAAACAGAAAAGATCACTTTATTCCCATACACCACAGGTAAGTATGTCCAATGGAAAAAGGAGGAGTACTAGGTGTGAAGAGTGGTATAAAACATGGTAAATACCAGATTCCCTGCCCCTCCTCCACTAGATCAGATGCTCCTTCCCAAGAAAAGGCCTCCAGGGACATCTGACCCCACAGAAGAACTGGGACCAGCAAGAGTAAAGCTGATTTCATAAGAGTTGACTGCTTTTTGAAGTACAGAAGACAGCTGGTTCTGCTGGACAGGCAGTAGACTCACTCCCCTGGATCATTCCTGGGTTTGTTTGGACATGAACTTGTAACTGCAGGTTTAAATGAGGAAACAAAGCTGCTGCAGCTCTAGAGATATTTCTATACAAGAGAACAGGAAGGAAATGCAAGCTTAGACCACCTACAGTTCTTGATCCTAATCCTACAGTTAAGGCTTGCAATTACTAAGCTAAAAAGAGAAAATAAAAACCAGGAAAAAATACCTTTAAGTATTGAAGTTGTTTATCTGCTGTGTCATGGGCTTTGGCTATTAAAATGTAAGAAAAGAAGAAGGATGAAAGCAGAAGTAGGATACATTATGTGGCAGCAACTGAAAATTATACTAAAAAGATGTGTATAAAACTCAATACGCTTATCCTAGTGTTTACTTATAATTTATGGAGGAACAATTGGATAAAACCTCCCACAGTCTGAGCTCCTCTCCTTTCAGACTCTAGAAACTAAAACAGCTGCTTACAAACTGTGCTGCATAATTTTTGATGTCTTTGATGGACCTTAGAGAAGTATTATCCTATATTATCATATTATTTCTTACATATTTAATAGCACTTTAAAATTGTTGCCTTTTTAATAACAATGAAGTTTTCAGATCTGAAGGTAGACTTTGAGGACTGCCGAAATTTCCAGTGTACCCATGTGACTCTCATGAACCATTGCTCTGCAGTTAGGGAACCCGCATTAAATACAAGGAATCCAACAATTTTGATGCTGATCCTGATGGATTTTGAATGCACAAAGGCAGGCAACATTTCTCCCAGGGTGTTAGAGATGTGCAAGGAGAGGAGCACTGCTCTTACCACATACAGCTGTTTCCAGAGCACAGCCCATTCCTGCAGAGTTGCTGTGACTTCAGTCACCACAGAATCTTCAAGAGGAACAACTGTTTCATATTGCCTGCAGAAAAAGAGGGGGGGAAATTAGGAAATGTATCCTGGAAAAGGTAGAAAAAGAAATATGACAGCACAGTAATTTGTAGAATTCTAGGACTTGAATTTGTCCAACATCAGGACAATATCTTAAGAGGATCATTTTGTCTGTTATGAAATTGAAGCAGCTCCTGAGTCATGGAACTCTTCCTCTGTGACATTCCACAGGATTAATCTTATGTGAAATATTTCCTGGCTACCTGTTCAAAGTACATTATTTCATTCTAATCAAAGTCAATGAAAAGTTTTCCTTACTACAGCATGCTAAATTAACTTGCCTGTAAAGTGGCTTTCTTCACAATTTGGGTCCCTTCCCTAAGCCAGTCCACCCCCCTTTGTTCCCCCTCCAGTGTTAGGCAATATCAAAACTACCCAAAATACCTGCTGTCTACTAATCTGTCCTATCCAGAATACATTGCAGATGAAATTTGAAGGATCTATCCTCTAATCAAAAGAATAGAACTTTTTCCTTTGTGGTAAAGATTTTCCAAAACCAATAAAGAAGAATCCCAAGAGTGGTTTGGACTGGAAGAGACTTCAAGGCTCATCTCATGCCACTCCCTGCCATGGCAGGGACACCTTTCACTGTCCCAGATTGCTCCAAACCCCACCCAATCTGGCCTTGGATTCTTCCAGGGATGGGGCAGCCACCACCTCCCTGGGCAAACTATACCAAGGTTTCAGTACCCACAGCCCAAAACATGTCTCCCTTAAAAGTAAACCCATGATCCCTTGTCTGATTCCTACAGACCCTGTCAAAAGCCCTGTCCCCATCATCTTACAAGCCCCCTTTAGATACTGAAAGGCCACAAGCAGCTCTGTCCAGAGCCTTCTCTCCTCTCCAGGCTGAACATCCCCAGCTCTCCCAGGCTGTCCTCCCAGGGGTGCTCCAACCCTGGGGACAGTTCCTGTACGTCTCTAGGGATGTTTGGGGGGCAGAGGGCAGTGAGCACAGGGCTGGGTGGTGTTCAGCTACCTGCCAGGTTCAACACCTGCTCTGTTATTTCTCAATGGCAGTTGAAATATATCCTGAAATACAGAATTTTTAAATCAAACATGAAATAACCATGACTCTCTTGTTCAGAAGTGCATTGCATTCTGTTGTATCAATTGGTGCATGAGGCGTTGATATTTTAAACAGTGTATCAGCTTTGCCAATAAGTACCTGAACTGATTGCCCTTCACCAACTCTAACATCATGGACTAATTAAATACACATCACAGGGAACTGCTCCTTCCCCTAAGGAGAGTACATATTAGGCGTGGTTATTCTATGCAATATGTATCATTTTATTACACCCCAAAATTATGAAGCATCGGTATTACAACCCTTACTGAGGCCCTTTGGGAACAAATCTACAATTCAAGACTATCAGAAGTCACCTGTTTTCCTGCAGGTAGCTCACTAAGAGCCATTTCATACATTTTATCTTCCACATTTAATTCGTTGCCTCAGGTCACTGTTTGAAACACTGCAATTATAAATCTATCCACAGCAGCCTTTATCTGGAACATGCAAGTAAAAGCAGCAGTGAAAACACAAGATACTGATTTCAAGAGTCCCAGTCAATCTCACAGGAAACTCTGCAGGTTCCAGAACCCCCAGTCAGTAACTTCCCTGCCATGGCATTGCCACCAGACTTGTTATTCACGTGAACTGAGATAAACCCACTGGCAGCAGCACAGCAGCTACAAACACAGAGAAGGGCAGAAATTCTTAGTTACTCTTTGGGTGGGGTGGGGAGGAATGGATTCTTTGGAAAATGCACAAAGTAACACAGCTACCTGTCACTATGACTCTGAAAATCTGTAGATAAATGAGATGGGCTGTCTGCTGATTGGTGCCTCCATAAGAAACAGGAAAATACAGTATTTTGCCAATGAGAGAACAAGCATAAATGAAAGAACATAAGTAGACTTCTTTAAATGCATGTGGTTCAAATACCTCTGAAGTAACAATTTTATGAGCTAAAGCAAACAAGAATAACCATTCTTGTTATATTATAAACAAACAAACCACCCTCCAACTCTGTAGAATTACATGTAATTTTCAAACCCTCATACACAATAAAAAGATACAATGAACTAAAATGTTTCTAAGTTTCAACATTATTTCTTTGTTTCCCTTCTAGATAAAAAGCATTGTAGCTTCTTAAAAAGGAAAAATACTCACCCTCTGTTACTGACAATTGCCTTTTTCAAGTGAATATAATTTGCAGGAAAAATCCCCTGCAAGAGAAAAAATTCTGTATGTTAGAAAAATACATCTGCAGTTTTTAGCAATGGTAACCACCTAAGCCACAATAAATAACTGCCAATATATCTATGAAAAGCCCCCAAACAATCATGGTGTCAAAGCTGCCAGTTGAAGCTCTACATTCATGTTAGTAACAACTGATTGTTTTAGTCTGCCTTAGACCAGGACACCACACTGGACCAAACCTACACCTGGGAAGATCAGAAAAGTGGCTCCTCTGCACTTTTCAGCACAGCACCAGCAGCTGCCAGAGCAGGCTGATGCTGATTAGGAGTGACATAGACAGAGACTTAAAAAGACAAATTAAACAAAAAACTAAATGCCCACCATCAAATTTGCATTGAGCCCCCACGGATAGAAATATTCTAATATTTGCATAACCTGGAGCAGTCAGTTTTCCTCCCTTTCCAAGGAAAAGCTGCTCAAACCTTCTTGGAATAGCTCTGGTTATTTGTCCTTTGCTGTTCCCATGAGAGCTGGACTCTGACCTTGCCTGTGCCAGTGTGCTCTTGTATCTTGAGATGTGAGGAGAAGGAGTAATTTAGCCCAATCTTTCTCTAGTGTCCCACATTCTCTGTGAAGCACATAGCCCTGAATTTTCACAGTAAAGTGTGTAAGAACAGCAACCTGCACTTCAGTAGCAAACAAGAACAGCACTGAAAATCTGTGGATTAAATCCAGCCTCTGACAAAAATGTCAGCAATTGAGTGTGGGCTTTTAATTTTTAGAGCTTTAAAACCACACAATTTAGGAAGAAAAATTTTCGAGGGAGGGTTTGAAAAGAATGCTAGGCAAAGAAGGTTCCAAATGCAAGACTAAAATTATAGAAGGAAAAAAGCTGAATGTAAGAGGAATGGCTTGATCAGGAAAACAGTAAATGTGCATGCTTTCAGGCACATGAAATTTCAGAAAAGGAGGAAATGCTACTTCACTTCCTTCACTTCCAGTTAATGCCCCTTATTTCTGGGTATCTAAGAAAGCAGGGAAGGTTTGAAGGGCTCTCCTACCAAAACTGAACATTTACACAAGCAGAAGTACCAACACACACAGTGACTGCAGACATTTCATTAAAAGAGTATTATAGTCGTGACGATGTAATACAGGTACTGCTATATTCCATAATAGAGGTAAACAGGAGGAACCTGGTACTCTTCTCTCTTTAAATACAAGCCATATTTAAACCAACAGATAATGAAGTGAAGCTCATATAGAAGCACCTACCGGCACATTTGGTTACCAACATTTACAAAAACTTAGATGCACTCACAAAAACAATCACACCAAAACAGTCAAAAAAGTTCTCCAAGAGCAAACACAATGGAAAAAAATGGAAAAGAACCAAATACAATGTTTAAACTGTAAAAATCTGACCTCCCCAACAGCTCACAAAATCCTTTTTCAACAGACTTTATTAAAAGTTGTCATCAATTAATAATTCAACTTATTACATGTGTTCTTTAAAATGCTGCATTAAATCAATACAGTATCACCCACCTATGCTTTTCTTAGGGGAGCAGGGTAGAGAGGATCAAATTGGATGAGATTTATGAATGCTGAAAAAATTACATGTCAAGAAGGTTTCTAATTTTTTGAGTGATTAATGAGTATCACTCAATTTAAAGAGAAATCCAACCCTCCCACAGGAAAAAAGAGAAAGAAAATGAAGCGTTTACTGGGTTGCAACAGCAAAATAGATTTAATCTCCCATTAGATGAACAAATGTATTCACATTTACCTTGACACTGGGCTTCTTAATGGAAACACCTCTGTACCAACCTGAAACCAGATAAAAAATATTATCATTATTTGTGGCACTGCTGTCTTTACACAGAAGAAACTGACTCTAAGTCAAAAAGCAGCTGTGCCTCATACACATGCAATTTTTACAATTTTTGTTAGGTTTTTTTTTAACATTGTTTTTATTTTGCTCTACAATGATGACAAGCATTTAACAACTTGGAATGCTCGTTTCTTCCCACCAGAAATAAAAGCAGTTTAGTTAGTTCCTCTACTAATAATCACTATCCAGTGTGGCAAAGATTCATTCAGCACTCAGGGAAGAGTCTGCACTGAACACTTCTCTTCCAGGCTAGCACTTGAGTCTTGTTGCAGTGTTTACCTTGACAAAATCTCCAGACTTTAGAAACCTGTAAAAGCCATTATCATACATTTCTAATGTGCTTTAAACAAATATAAATTCTTTGCATGAGTCTGGTCTTATGTATGTCTGAGTAGAGAACAAGCTTTAGGATCTAATTTACACCCCATTATTATTCTTGTATCTCCCATCAGGAAACAGCTCCAGACAGGACAATAAATGAGGAGTAAAACACAAAGCTGCTAAAGCTGCAAGTTAAACAAAAGAACCTAGGTCCTGCTGCTTCCCACAGGTGACAGCAATGTCACTGAAGGATTCAGCTGGGAATAAAGGGGTTGAAAACTTCACCCAGCTGAAGAGTGGCAAAGCAGCACACTCTGGAGCTGGACCTGGAACAGCCCTAAGATTGTGGAGGAACAGTGGGGCCAGTTCTGGGAAGGGGGTCTGACCCTCCCCAGCCCCCAAATTCTTGGGCAAACTTGGCCAGGCCTATTCAGCCATCAGGTGCCATCAGCAACTGCAGCCAGTGCCAGCCAGGCACAGCCCCCAGCTGCCAAAAGCCAACACTTCCACACCAGCTACATCCACTTCCCAGAAAAAGTCCTCTCACTCTCCCAGTGACTTCCTACTTACTGTCCTTTTCCCTCCCTGATTTAAAACTGCACTGGCAAAACCTGCCAGTAATTGGCTATGGAGAATAGAGAAGAACAGAACAAAGTAGTTGGGCATTTTGTCTCTCTTAGCAAAACTACTTCAGATTTGGCTGAATTATGACAAGAGTCTCACTTAGAGGATCAGATGTGGGGAAGGCCTTGAATTTGTTTTAAAGACAGCCAGATAGTCTTGAATTTTTATTTTGTTTTAAAAAGGGAATCTAAGTCAGTGCAAAACAACATAACTGATGAATTCAGGACAATTGCAAAACTTAGTATGGAAAATATTAAAATCCATCTTCTTTATTATACATATTTCTCATGAAGATAGGACATCACACAAAGATTTGTTTTCCTATTAAATCATTGTTTATATTAAAAAATAAATTATTGTTGTTTTGAATTCATTTTAGTTGATCAAACTCCAGGGTAATCCTATCAATATAAACATATATGCACAAACAACACATACAGATCCTTAACATAAGTGATTTCTAGAACTCCACACAACTGTGCCCACACCTGCTTTTGAGCAACAGATGCTGCATATTTTTAAGGTCACAGAAAAAAATAAATGCATTTATCCTGTGATTCACTGTTACTAATATTAACTACAGTCTGTACCTCAGAAATAACCAGACATTTAAGTTCTAAGACAAATAGAATGACAAGCTTCTTGGTAAATGGAGAAAAAAAATGTTATTCAAGTTTGTGAACAGACCTGTAACAGAACAAAACCCAGTAAAAGGGTGACCATTAATAATCTAGATCTGCAGGCTAGTAAACAAAGCACATTTCCAGAAAACCACCTCGTTTCTGAAGTTTTTGTTCTTCATTCCAAAAACAAATTTTCAAAGTTACAAGCTCTGTTTTTACAGAGTTGTGAAAAACAGGCAGGGAAGAACCCTGAGAAATCACCTAGATCATCCAAGCCATGCCTCTAAATCTCTCCTCACATTTAGTCTGGTTTAAACAGAATCCAATCATTTGTTATCAGGGCTGAATAACACTGCACTCCTTGTCTGTGGAAAACAACCCATACATCTGTAAAACCTAGATTCCAAGGTATTTCTGCACCAAATTCCAAGGAAACTCTATTTCTGTACTCCACTCAGACCAGTTTGAAAGCACTGGTGTTGCACAGGCACCGTCTTAGAAGAAATCTCTACTACAGCTCAACATTGGCTAGTAAAACTGCATGCGGGTAACACAAAATTTTGGTATAATACTTGGAAATCCGGCACAATCATGTCAAGTGGAGACAGCAAGCTCTCACTGGAAAACCAATTTCAGTGACTCAGACAACATCCATGACTTTACAACCTGAACGTTCTTCGATGCTATTTGAATATTTGCGGTTTTTTTTCCTTTTGGACATCATGGAAAACATTTAGTTGACCTCCCTCTTGTAGTTTCCTTCGTATATTTGAGAAGTTGTCACATTTCCTTTATCTTATAAATTGAGCTCTCCAGATCTCAGTTGTTCTTTTATTTTTCTGTTTTTTAATGTAGTATAATTTTTTTGAAGTCACTCCTCTCTATTCTGAGTTTCCTTCAACTCTGTGCAAGCAAGAGACAGTCAAGGACCTCAGCAGAAGCTGAAAGCCTCACATTGTAAAATGTACAACTCATTCTGAATCACAAAGTAAAAGCTATGGGGAAAAGTACAATGCTTCTTTTTAAAAAGGCACATTTAGAAAATTGGATCTGCATTACATTTTTCCCTAAAATGAACTAAACCTGCATCCTGGAATTAGTCTGAAATTAGTTAATATTGATGCAATCATTTATCATGAAGAGCATTTGTTTTGGAGGATTTAATGACAATAGTCATCAAAGCCAGGCAGGTCCCTCAGCTAACTGTGATCCCAACAAGCACTCCCTGGTTAGACACAACACTGACCAACAGCTTTAGGTGTCACTGCACTGCAAATAATCTCTGTTAATATTTCAGAGTTATGGCATGCATTTAGTAACATATGGCCTTCAGAGGGTATTGACTTCATAGAAATGGTGTAGTAGAGAGAGGATTTAAAATCAAGAAGCAGGAAAACACTGCTGTGAAGTGACAATAATTTCCTGAATAAATTAATGTGAAACAATGATCATGCCTGTAGTGAGGTTGGGAGGGGACATAGCTGAGATGGCTGACCTGAACCAGCCAAAGGGATATTCCATACCACACACATACTTTGGTACAAGAAAGCCAAGAATTAGTCTGTCAGAAATGTCACTCTAAAACTACCTGTATCTGTGGAAACCCAGTGAGGGAACTCAAAGACACATTAGAGAATCTGCAAACTTCTGGATAAAGACTGAAGGGGGTTCCCTTTCCAAAGGTGTCACACTCGGGAGTCTCAGCAATGTGAAGCCCTAGTCAAGTTGCAGGAGTAGCTCTGGGGCAATTGTGCACATCTCAGCCTCTTCATTTCAGTGGCTAGAACAGCTACCAATGATTTTTCTGATCTTTACTTGAAAGCGTGTTGAACAAAACCAGATATTCTTTCTAAAGGCCCTCTCATAACCTTCTTCAGATTTCCACTTAATCCACAAGAGGTCTGTCACACGGAAACAGCTCACTCCTTTAGAGGACTCGGTAACAAAAAAGCAAAAAGGTCCTAATTGAAAGATATTGATCTACTTTTGAGAAAAATAAAGCTCAAGTATCAGTGTTAAGTAAAGAATCATGAGCTGCAGACTGCAGGAAAAAATAAATTCTGCATATAATTTCTTGACAAACAAAATTCTGCAAATAAATTACATAAGTATTTACAGTAAATCCTAAAGTTAAAATTTGGTCTTAAATAAATTACTGCTAGTAGAATCTGCTACAGGAACTTGAGCATTCTTTCTCCTACAAAAATAAATGTACTTAGCAGTAATGTGAGTAACCCTCACAAAGCTGTCTTTTGCATATCCAAGCCAATAAAAATTGCTTTTACCTTGTTATCTGCATGTGAACTGCAGAGCTAAGGGCACACCCCAAGTGACCCAGCAGAGGGACAGGAGCAGGGCTCAGCAAAAGCTCCCGATGCCCGATGCCCGGAGCGCTCTGTCCTGAGCTCAGTGCACATGCTGGGCAGGAGGAGCAGCAGCTGAATCCCTGCCCAGCCAGCACCACCCCAGAGAGCAGCCTGGGGCCAGCAGAGCCCCAGGAAAATGCTGATAATGCTGCCAGGGCTGCCATGACAAAAGGCAAAGAGAGATGGGATGTGTTTTATTGTGGCATTGGCCAGAGGGCTCTCGAGAAGCTGCTCCTCTGCTCTGAAAGACGATTTTCAATAACTGGGCAACATCCACAGCAGCAGACGTGTGAGTCCAAGAGGCTTCACTTCCACAAAAAAGGTAAAGAGGGAAAAAAGGATGAAAAGGAAGGGGAAAACAAGCAGGAAAAGGAACATCTCACTGGAGACATCTTCCTCAGCCAAGCACAAATGACTGGAAGGAGTCACTTTGGGCCAGGCAGCCACAGGAGAGCTCCCGACTCAGACGGGAGGGAGGAAACCTGCAGGGCTCCCACACCCTGGACTGGAACTCCTCCCTCATCTGCAGGGTACAGCTTGGAAGCATGGCAAAGGCAGCACTTCTCAAGCACACTGAATTCATCAAGAATTTTTAAAAAAACTCTAATTGCAAGTTATATCTGTTGCTTAAGTGTCCCAAATACCAAGAACACTTATTTTGACCACACCATCACTGCTGGAATAACAGAGGGAAACTTTAAATACATTTTATGGATGGTTTAAGAACACAATTATTAATGTACACACATGAAAAACATGTAGATAAATACTTGTGAGGATAGCACAATTTGCATGGGTAAGATAATATTCTTTTAACTGGTGCTTCAGGCACCAGCTGGTGTTTCCATTCTTCAGTGAACATACCAAATTCTCAAGGTAATAATTACAGTTACTGAAGTTACAGCATTTTTAATCTAAAGAAAATTGCCCTCTAGCAATAAAAACAAATGGACAAACCAGACATTTTAAATTTAGTCAGAATGCCACTAGTTACTGACAGCCACTGCCTGTGGCAGGGCGATGGCCATGTGACTTGAAAGGGCATTCTTTAGAATGCATAGTCCAAATGTGCATTTCAAACCAGGAGTATGCTCATGCCTTGCCACTTGACAAAAGAAAACTCCATCTTTCAGCATCTCCAAGTGCCACACTAATGTCCCTCCAGCTCCTCCAGGCACAGTGGGCAGAGCAGAGAACTCCACTTGGTGTTTCAGCTCTCCCTCAGTGCCAAGATCATAAGTGGAAGGGCACAGAGAGGGGAACAGAGAGGGGGAAAGCTTGTGAATGACAAGCACAGGTCCCAGTGGCGTCTTGATGAACATTTCTAACCTTTGAGTGAGACCAGTGGAGGATCTGAGAGTCCTTTGTGAAAGCAGAAACTACAAAAGCTCCCTGGGAACACCTTGTGCTTTACAGATGGTGTGTGCTTGATAGAAACATGGGTGAAGCTGAGAGGAAGGGCAGCTACTGAATCCATAGACTTGATTTACTGCGATAGTGGGCAGTGGGAGGCCTCTGTCAGACTTAGGAAGGGTTAAAAAAACAGTGATTTAGATATTTGTGGTCTGGTATGAAGGCACACAGAGAAGCAGGCACACAAATCTGGCACACAAAAGTTCCAATTTCAAGCATATGAACAAGATCCAAACTAAAAAGGACAACTCCATTTCACTCCATTTCATTTCAAAAATGCATAGACAACCACAACATTTTTTAACATGTTATCAGTTGGTATTTGTATTTATTAACAGTATGTGAGTGTGGGTGTGTACACCTACATTTGTTTCTTTACTCTGCAAATACCTATAAAACTTAGCTGCAGTGGTACCCAAAATCTTGAAACAGGAAATTCCCTCCTCTTTCATTCAATTGCTCTAAAAGCAGGGACTGCTTCTTACATTAGTCACTCCAGAAGAGCACTTGCTCATTTATAATACAAATGCAGTTACTCAGTAAGTTATTATGATTAAAAATAAGCACATTCAGAAGTATAGCTACTCTTTGAATCTTTGTCAGCCTTGAATTCTTTGGCAGGCTCTGAAATCACAGTTCACATTACTAAAAGTTTTGTGTGTGAATCTTTTCAACCCAGACAGAAAAAACCCTGCTGCAGACAATTATGCATGAACTAGTCAAGAAGTGAAACTGAAACAGCAATGGATCTCTGGTGACTTTCACAGCAGTGACCCTTATTTTGTGTGGGTTAACATTATTTTATCCAGTCTGTCTACACAAAAGAATCCGCAGCAAATAAAGCAGAAGTAGAGGACCCTGTTAAACAACCACTTAGACAAGAATGCTTAAAAAGCAACTGCTTTTTATTCCCCTTTTAAGAGCCTACTTTGCACATTTAGTGTGCTTTTTTGCATAATTCACACATGCAAGAGCTGCAGCACAGACCATCTGAATATTCAGATGAGTTTCATAGTGTGGAGTTCCAGATGTTATTATCAAAATCAATGTATCTTCTTATACACCAAGTCCATGGTAAAGGCACCTCAACCAAAATGACAGGATAGAGGGCTTAAAACACAAAACTAAAAAATTTCTTCCATCCAGGGAAGAAAATCCTGTCTGAGGACCTCCTTTCTCAGCAATTTGAAGACAGGCATGAATTGCTTTTGAGGAATCATCCTCAAAACTACCAGCAAAGGAAATATTCAACACCTAATTATTTTAACACTGTAAAGACAAGTTGGATTATCCATTTGCTTTTCCATAAACAACCTGCTCCTTGGAGAGCATGCTTTTTTTTTCCAGTGTTAAAAATTTCCCAGAAACAGCTAGAAAATCCCATGACTGCTTTCAACAACATACAGTGTTTAATTCCTTTAGAATTATCCCATCCTAAGCAAAGTGACACATTTTTTCCTGAGCTTGCACCACATTCTAATTCACAAGACCTGGTAGAATAATTACAATCTGCCCTCAGTGTGTGAGCAGAGCTTAGCCCATCACACCATTTGTGGTTATTAAAAAAGCACGGGATTGTTAATAGCAAGCTTCTTTGTGGTTAATTTTCTCCACTGCACTGCAAAGCTCTCATTCAAAAGACTTTTTACAAATGTACACTAGTAGGAAAAGTAGCATAGAAAAGGTGACTTTTTTGTGATGAGTTAAGTCAGTGGGAAAACAAACACCTGAATGCAAGAAAAAGCATCAAGAGCAAAAGACAGTTCTAGGCATGAGGGAGGCAAAGCAGAGTCTGATGACAAGCATGCAGAAGATCTGGGGAGCAACATTAACATTGGAGATGAAAAATTACTTTAAACTGAACTAACAAAGAACCACATCTACAACTTTGTTAATTTGGAATTCAAATTTGTGGATCTGAGTTCTGAATTTGTTTAACACTTCAGGATTAAGGTTACATTATTCCACCTCAGACTGTAGTGAAACATGTTCTCATACTGTATCTTGTCAACCTAGTTCTCACCAGACATGTTTTACAACACTTGCTTGAACATTAGGATAAGAATAATTTTCCTTTTACATACAACTTCAATCACATTCTTCATTGTGAATAAAGCAGAGCATTAGGAAATCAATTTATTTACACACAGACTTCTCCAGCCACATAAGAACTATGAAATTTACAATGGCATTTTGCTTTAGATACAAAAACACATATAAAAATTAATGCAAACAAAATCTCCCCTAAACCCACATTTTTGACATTTTTTTCTGGTATTGCTAATTTATTTAATAACCAATACTTTCCACCTGCTCAGATGTTGCTAAGGACTTAAATTGATATGCTTAATAGAAATACACAACAGTAACACTGAGAAAATGCAGTGAAAAAGTACTGATTCTATACTTTATACGATGAAAATTCAGTGTAAGACCCAGTTACAATACAACAATCAGGTCAGGGTTCAAGATTTTCTGGACAGATGGTTAACTTCAAACACACTGACCCCCTATCAGACTGGATTAGTGCCAAGAGCACTCAGCCTCTCCTACAGAAAGTGGGTCAGAGTAGGTTTTATTCAAGTGCTTTGATTTGATGCATCATGATTTCCAAAGAACTCATTAAAATCTGCTAGGTTAAGATATTTGTACATTGTTACACAGAAAATGGGGTTCCTTCTTGGACATGACACTTACCTTCACATTTCTCCAGGATCTGGACAGTTTCACCTAGTTCCAGGACCAAGCCTTGCGGAACAGCTCCTCGGAAGCTGCATATCACTAGAGGGTGGGGAAAAAGAGAGACACATGAGGCTTGGATCTTTGTGTGAATGTTCTTCTAAGCATAGCCCTTTAGCTCACTCCCTGCATAAAAATAGCTCTTACATAGCTGCCCAGAAAACCTGTCAGCCAACTTTTCCTCATCAGGTATCTTTATTCCAGCCCTTATCAGAAATTAAGCTCAACAACAACATAAAAGCTGAGCTTTTAAAAAGATTTTTAAATTAACCAAGGCTTGTAACTACTTTAATCAGCAACCTCTGATTCATATTGCATACAAAGATCTCCTTGTCTCATAATTCTTACTCTCCTCCACAATCCATCAATGGAACAGGCTGCCCAAATTGCAGAGATTACAACAGGAACTCAGCTCCAGCAATTACTTTTCTCCAAGTTGAAACTATTTCAAGTAGATGCATCTGTGCATCTAATATACTGCAAAAAATCCTGTAATGCCATACATTATATTTAAGCAGACATATGAAAGAATACATAAGAATCTGTACTTTCCATAAGCACTAGCTAACATGATAACACATCTTACTTTTCCAGGTATTTTTACTTTCTCATTAACCAGGGAAAATAAGAGCCCATCTAATGTTTCAGAAAATATTAATACAATAAATAAAAATACTAAATGAAACTCGATTTTAAAAACAAGTTTTAAAAAGTCACAGTGTATGATGATATATTCTTCAGCTATATTTATTAAAATACAACAGGGACATGGGCAGGGGTAGCTCCCTCAAACATGAGATGGCAGCACAAAGAGTGGATTGCAGGTAACATCCTAACTTCCCCCAGTTCCGGCATGAAAAGCTCTGCCAAGCACAGATTTAATGCAAGCACTGCAGGTAAATACACACTGAGGAGAACTCCCCTGTAGGTCACCTACACACCCGGAGCATTGCAAGTGCAACTGCACAAGCTGGAACAGTGACCCCCAGTGGGCACCATCCTTTTCTCCAATTCAACACGACACTCAGCTGTGCTCAACATGTTCCCATTGATGGAGGCCCATGTCACAGAATATTCTCATTTGGAAGGGACCCACCAGGAGCATCGAGTCCAACTCAAGTGAATGGCCCACAGAGGGATCAAATCCACAGCACCATGCTCCAACCAGCTGAGCTCAGCTCCTCCCTAAAGATCTTCCCATGCCAGAGGCACGAGTCCCTTGTGAGTGCACATGAAGCACACAGGATGAACTCCAGGGGAAGAACACCACAGAACCCAAGACTCCCATCTGCACCATGTAGCATGAGAGTTCTCTTGAACCTTGAATTTCTAAGAAATTATGAGGAAAGCAAAGACAAAACTTCCACCAAAACAAAACTGCATTTTAACCCTATAAACACACTTTATAATGGGCAAAGGGCAAGCAAGAACAAATTACACCCAAACAGATGAGGCCAATACAAGAAAGAGTGGGGAAAAAAATCTAAAGGGAACCAAACAGCATCAAATGTTTGCACTTCCACTGTGAGACTCAATGCAGGATTTAGCCCCAAGATTCAAGAATTTCATCAACAAACCTAAACTGGTCTCTCAGCTCTTATGGCCCAGCAGAAGTCACCGTCAGCTAAATGAGGCTTTAAATTCTTGTTTACATCAGAGGCAGGAGAAACACAACAACTGGCTCCAGACTGGAATCATGCAGACAGCATAATCCAACAAAAACTAAATTCATCAGCATTCTGGATCCATTCTTCACCCATGAAGAAATCATAAATATGGATTTCAACCAAAGAAAAACTTCTTAAAGCCTCTCCCAAAGTGCAAGAACACTGACAACTGAAATGATGAACTGGCAGGACATATTCAAACCTCCAATGCCTTTTCCTTCTTTTTTTTCCCTTGGTTTTCTGGGGGGTTTTTTTGCCCCTTCATTATTTTAGATAGCTGGATCCTTTAAATACATAAAATGTTTTCTTTTTTCTAATTGGTAATTTTACCAAATCAAGAAAACACAAGTTGATTTGCAAAATACTGCTAAGTTCTGTATTAATTTTTTTTAGTTCATTTAGTGATTTTTTTAGTTTAAACCAACAAAACCTAGAAAATTCACGCATGTCTCAAAAAGGGGAATTCCAAACACCTTTAAAAACACCAGAAAACAAAATTGAGAGGTGCTAATACAGTAATAAGATATTAATTTATGAGAGTAATTTCAGATACATTATTAACTTTAAGAATTAATATAGGCATGATAATATTAAAAGCCAGTTTCCGGAGCATTTTCACCTTTCCTGAACATGCCATGGATCTCATGACACAGACACTAGCTATGGGACATGAGGGTGTTAGTGGTAGTAGACAATAGAAAAGTTAAATCATGGAGGTAAAACAACCGGACTGGTGCTACTCAGCCAAGCCCAACAAGAAACAGTAACTCTGAGAAGTATTATCGCACACTAACACTAACACTAGGTGCTCTGAATGAGCAAACAGCAGCTGACTTCCTGAGACAATTATTTACTACATTAAAGCTAATGAAGCAAGGATGCAGCTGGGAAAGAAATTACCAGCTCTTTGGCCATCAAATACCTGCCTATTATGTAATAACACAGATGAGTTTGGAATAAAAGCTAAAGGAAAAGTACCAGGAAGAGAGAATAAAAGAGTTTTCTTCAACTGCTGACAGAATTTTTTTTTAAAATATGGTCAGAAATGGTGACTTTAATATATTTAGTCTTACAGGAAGCAATCCTTATAGATGTGTTAGCTTACAGATACAAACTGGCCATTTTTAAAAGGATTCTGCTGGTCACACAAAGAACATCTGATACAAGGACTCTACAATATGTAATCGGCTCTTTAGAATTCAGAGCGCTCTTTTCTTAGGTCTATTGCACTAAAAAAAACCAGAATAAATAAGCAAAAATCACAAAACAGATGTGCACTGATCCCATCACCTCCAGATACAATGTTAGTGATCATACTCCTTTAGAAAATTAATCTTCATACAAAAGTAATACCCCCCTTCATTCTCAATACAACAGTATTGGAATCTAATTCCTTTTGTAATCACCAATAAATTATGTTAGTCTCTTCTGTCTGACAATTTTTATAATCAATCTGTAGGTTCGGTGAACAGCAATATAGAAATCATCAAAACAGTGGAAAGCAAATCTCAAGAGTAAATTATTTTCCAGCCACACTAAATCAAAGCCAGGAAAAAGAATCCAAATAAACCAAATAGACCAAACTGTCTTGCTAAACTGTGTCATGAGAACACAATTGAACATTACTGAAATAAAAAAGAATGATAAAAACAACTCCTGATTATGACAGAATCACAGAAATTTAAGGCTCTTTTATTGTCTGATTTATTATTCCAACAGTTACTTCCAAAAAAGTTATAGATGTCACTCATTTCTTAAGCTAAAAACGCATGATGCAAGACAATCTTACTTATTAAGTCCCTTTTGGGTACACAGTTCTTCTTAGCAGCATTATTTGAAAAATATGATTACAAATATAAATGAGAAATACAGAGTAATTCAACTACACAGAGAGGACTGTGACAACTGATTTCTTTCCTTTGCCTCGAGAGGTTCTTTACCCTACATAATCACCCACAAATTGTCCATCACCTACAAATTGTCCATTAATCCATACGCCTTCATAATTTCTTACAAGATTCACGTCCTCGGTCACCAGAATACACAAGTAACACATCACCAAAACAGGCATAAAGCAAAGCTTTTACCCACCAGTTTACAGATCTGACTGATCCCTTTCGGACTCCAGGACACACTACTGAAATATTTAATATCCATTTTCAGACATGAAGCCCCTTGCCATCATTCAGGTCTGTCATTTCAGCAGCAGTTAAAGCCAACATTCTGCTAAAGAGGAAAGCTTTGAAAAAGCACCCCATGCCATGTGATTCAGGAATTATCTCCAAGACTGAAGTCCCTTATCTGTGGTACTTAAACTGAAGGAAATCCTTCCCTCTTCACCTCTGGAATTTACCAGTAAGAAAGGCACAAACCAGTTCACACAGGCAGTGACTCTCATGCTGTACCAGCACATATGGAGGAATTGTGGGGTACAATATATAACAACAGATGGCATTGGAATCATGGTTTCAAAAGTCAAGGATCCAGGGGATGACAGATTTTTCCTAGCCCATGGGTATGGCCTCACACAGTATAATATAAACAGCTGCACTGCAAGTCACCAGTAGAAGAGAAACTACCTCAAGATAAACAGGACCTGTTAAACCAATGTATCTTTGCACACCTTTGATTCCTCCAGTGCTCCATCTAAAGCAGCTTCTTGCTATGTGAACAAAGAAGATCCAATTGATACAATACAGGAGGTTTTACAAACCATGTTTTCAAACAGCCCATCAATAGAAACTGCACTTGGCTGTGATAAAGTGGGAAGGTGTTTGCACAGATAAGTAATCAGCAAAGTGATGTGAAAGAGCCATTTCCCTTAGTAAGGACAGATTGAGCAGCAAGCTCTGAAAGGATCTCTGTTGGAATCTTTCTGTTTCATGTATTCCTAAATGATCAAAAAAGCTCATCATTTAGAAAAGCCACAAAGTTTATAAGGTCAGGCTATTCAGCGTAATAGTTACAGATGGACCCAAGCTCCACAAGAAGAACTGGCAGATGTGCAGTGTTCAGCTCACCTGGGGGATATTCCATGAGGGAAGAACAATCCTCACCTCACACACAAAATCATCATCTCCTCCCTTGCTAGTGCCACACTGAGTAACCCTGGAATGTCAAAGGTCTTACCATAAAACTCAGTGCTCAGCCACTGTCAGAGACCACCCCACATCACACACACTATTGTCTTGGGGGAAAAGGGAAGACACCATTACCCACAGTACTGCACAAAATTCCCAGTGAACCCCATGTGCCAGTTTTCCCTTTTGTCAAAAGCAAAGCCTTTGCCAAAAAGCTCTGAACAGCATGAGAACAGACAGAAAGGAGTGAGAGAGGACATAGCAAGGACTGAATAAGGGCTTTTATATGATTGATTGTTAACCAAGATAGGAATTCTGTTCCAGGAAGGCTGAAAGAGTGGAGAAGGGATAACTGACAGAAGGTGCACAGCAAAGTGTTGCCATTCACCTCGTACAGTTCAAAAAGCAGAGCAGTGTCAAATGGAGCATCAGAGATCAGGACTTCATTAAAGTTCTTTTCCACACAGTGCATAAACTGTCAAACTCCTCACAAGATAGTGTAGGAAGACAGAAATAAGGCGCACCGGAGCATAAGGCACATCTCCAGATTGTTGGCACTTTTCCATACTTTGTCCATATATAAGGTGCACTCTTTTTTGCAGTGAGGATCTGCTGCCAGCTCTCCCTGTGCCGCTGCCGGCCCTGCACCTGCCAGCTCTCCCCATGGCTCTCGTGGCTCACACTTCCGAGTTGGCAAACTTGGAACTTTGTCCATATATCAGGTGCACCGGCACATAAGGCGCACTTCCAGGTTCCGATCACAACTTCAGCCCAAAAGGATGTGCCTTGTATGTGTGAGATTACTGTAATCACTCAAGTTGCAAAGCCAACAGGACAACTCTATGGATGTGTCCCAGCCCAGAGCCTGGGGAAAGCTTCAGCCCTGACTGCAGCCACAGCTGGGGCAGGACTCGGGGATGGGACAGGGCTGGAATGTTGGGAACCCCCTCACACCATCAGGGAGTCACCTCCTGAGCTCCCGCTGTCCTCTGCCACTGACACCAGTGACTGGTTTGGGACCTCATCTGAACACCAGGATGGCAAAGAGAAGAACACAACTCACAGAAACACTGCATCGGATTGCACCTGTCCTTGTTCCTTTCTGCTGCAAGCCACTGCGGTGGTTTCATTTTTGCTGTGATACCATTTAAATACATCTTCCTCTTACCATTCTTTCCAATTCAGGTTCCTGTGTCCCAACCTCCCCAGTCTCACCTGGGCTGCAATGCGGCCACTGAAATTTTTCTTCTCAAAGGGGTCAATGCCCTGATAACCACAGTAATAAAATGTGTCACGTGTGTCACATGAACACTGGGAAAACCCAGGAAAATGCCAGAGAACCACCCAGCCCAACACATCCAGCTGCTCGTTCCCTTAAAATATCTTTTTTTTTCTTAGCATTTACACAAAGTTATGCAATGAACTGACAGTACATGCCTCCTCATGTACTTTCTTATTTTTTTTAATTATTTCTACACATGTCAGTGAAGCCTACCAAAATATTATGATCTTATATAATGTTATATTTACACTACATAATATCAGTTCAGCTCATGAGTAATTTGTTTATTTTCATAAAGGAACAGAGCCCTTTCCCTCCCCACTGTCCAAGATGTAACAATGAAAATCAGAGGAACTTAAGTGAGGGCTGGGAAACAAAATCAGTTCAAGAGCTTTCCATGTTTACATTGTTTCTTTTTCCTTCTCCGAATCTAAACTATTAATCATTAAACTCTTAATCATTAAATTGGGCTTTTAAAAATTATTATTTATTTCCCAGGTTGTCACATCCCAAATAGAAATCATTGCTGCTGGAACAGATCCAATATGCTAAACCACATTTTGATTTTTCTTTATCATAAGATATTGGTAAGGCTGTGATTTAATGGACTCTGTGGGTTAATTGGGGGAAAAAATGTGATTTTGTGCAATTTCAACATATCTCCATTTACTAAAGATCTTCTTGGACTTGGTGACAGTTTTTTTCCAGTTCTCAACTCATTGTTAATATTGTTATCTGTCTTATTAAAATTCTGGTAGCTTGCAATATTTTTAGATGACATTTGCAGAACAAGTGTTTCAGGTTAAAGTATGTAATTTAATTTTTATAAAGAATTCCTGAGTGTACTAAGTGTACTATACTCAGCTTGCAGTTATTCAAATTATGCACTGGCCATCCCTCATAGATCCTCAACTAAACCCATTTCAGGAGGAATGGCAGGAAGAACACCTGGGAGAGGCACAGGTGCAGTTGATTTACTCCATACCCAAAATACCTTGACAAGGTACAATCCCACTCAAAACCACTGAATTGTGTTCTGTGCTACAAACATGCAAGTTCTCTGACGTTGTAATTTATGCTTTATAACACATAAGCATGTTTTAAACTCACACCTCTATCACACCAGCTAAGAATTTGGAGTATGTGTTTACTTAGGGTAAACACAAACTCTGAAATTTCACAGTCCTTACACAGCATTTTGTACTCAACTACTACTCATTGTCACCAGTCAACACAGAACAAGTCAGTCCCTGAATTTAACATTGATTTAGATTGTTTAGTATTAAAGACTAAATTAAATACTAGATCAATGTTAAATTATCTGACTAATATTTAAGAAAATAATGCAATTACTCCAAACTGATAAACTAATATTATCATGAGCATGTATCTTTCCCTAAAATATTTTTTATATTAATCCAGCTATTAAGTACCTAGTATGACACAATATATGCTAGGTTTAAGAGCTGAACAAGATGAACTTTATTTTCTTCTCTGTAATACCTGTAATAGATACAGATGACAACAAAGGCTCCATCTAATCCAAGAGTCACCAGGTGAGACCAAAGATTGCTCTAAATCAAATACCTTTTCCATAAGAGAGGCTAAAACAAGGAAAGAGTGGAAGGATATTCCAACAGGTCAAAGATGTGGCTTCCCCCAGCTTGAGACATCTGTGGACTGGCTCTTCCTAAAAGGAGGTCTTTATTTGCATTAATTTTATATATGTAGCATTTTCTGTACATTTTCTTCTATGGAGCCACCCAAACACTGTGGAACCACATTAACTTTTAAACAGCCCCATCAGTCAGAACTCCACACGACTCTTCCATCACACAGAAATGGGAGTTCACTTGTTTGGCTCCTGTGTCACCAACACTCCCAGGAATTTTATTAAATGAGTGAGCCAACAATTTTTATTTTCCCACTCCATGGTATTTGTGTTTTGAGAATTTTCTAAGCTACCTTTGCTTAGTACTGTCTTTCCCAAGAAAGCAGATGTGGATTCTTTGTGTTTAGGGATGGCAGAGGGAACAGTCCACAGGGCCAGGGCAGGATGAGAGAGCAGGAAACCCAGCAGTGGTACAAATTCTCCCCCAGAGGACAAGAGAGAAGAGAGATTTAGCTTCACCTTTTTGCGAGGCAACTGTGTTGCACAACCACGCCTACGGGCAGCACTGAATTAACACCTCCCAAACCTCCCCGTACCTTCCAGCCCGAGGCTCTCTCAGAACCACAAACCTTTGCCCAGCAGAAAGGAGCAGTTCTCGAACACAGGAAATTGTAGGTTTAATAATTTAAAATAACACGATGCAGTTTATGACCAAAAAAAAAAAAATCTTTCACGTGTTTATAACAAAATTAAAGGCCAATATGATTAATTTTTTCCTTTGTGGAACTGCTTGATTAAACCTGGCAGTTTCGTGGATTGCACAGTTAGAGTCTGATAATATTTGACAGGGGAGTAGAATCACGAGCAAATGAAAATAAAAACATTCCATTTTATTCTACAAATACCTACCATAATGTTTTCACCCTCACAATGCACTTTCCAAGTATTTAAATGATTAATTGTGGGTGAGGGTTTCGATTATTTGCCAGAAATTAATGTTGGAATTGCAGATTTATTTGCAAGTCCAGGCCTCATTCAGCAAGTATGCTCACAAAGAATATAGGGAACAGACCCCAGGTCCAGCACTTCTAAAACATTCCTCTGTTTAAACAAGATGATAACATGAATAATTTAGGTATGGAAGAGAGGTTACATCCAATTACACCTTAAAGACTCAAATAAAACATGAAGTTTTTGCAAAAGGGGCATTTCTTGCAGAGTGTACTGGTACACACAACACGGAACAGGGCTCTAATCCGATTGGAATTGCCAGGCACTAATGTAATACACACACACAAAAAAGATTATCAAAAGCTGATTAAAAGCCATCCAAACATTACAATCGAAGAGAAGGAATTAAACAAAAGACATGACTTAGAAGAGGGCTAAATTTTTTTGACCTTATTAACAGTCTTTATAAACTTTTACACCAAATCTTGATGAAGAAGAATATACTTCAGAATTGAGAGCAAAGTGTTACACTTTGGGTTCTGTGTACAGCCAAAATTACAGTACAATTAAGTGAAGGTATTTCAGGCTGCTCGGGGAGCAGTGGCAGTTGCTAGGCAGCATCTGCTCCTGTCAGAGATGCTTCTTTCTTTGTGCAGTACAGAACCTCAGCCAGGAATACTGCCACCAATGGATTATTCCAAGGCAGCTTACTGCCATCACATGGCATCTGCAAAGTGCTCACCCGCTGCCTAGCAACACCGCCTCTTTCTACTGAGTCATACCAGCACCAGGACAATATTCCTGCAAAAAAAGAAACAGATGCCTGAGAAGAAAGGTGATCATTCAGTAGCAGAGCAAAGGATTGCAAGCATCCTTCCCCTGCCCTCCGAGATAAAAATAGAGATTGGGCTCAAAAATCATGAGCTGTTTAAAATAGTTTTGCACATCCTGACGGCAGGAGGTGGGAGAGAAGTAAGGGACCAAAAGCCCACAGTGTCCACTGCCTTACCTGTCCTAAGGAACTGGTCTTGAGCTTCCAGTTTTGCAAGAATATATCCTGTTACTTCACCATCTTCCTGTCGCTCCATTCCATCACTTCATTCAACTCCCTCACCCATACATCATTCCCTCTATGCAGGAAGCAAATGCAGCAGCTTTTTCTCCCTTTTAGAGGCAAAGGCTGTTTCAGTTTCTGAAACCCTCTCCCTGTATCCAATACCCAGGCTGGCAAAGAGGAGAACTCTGAGCTCACTCTGCCCAGAGAGGTGAAGAGCTGTTCTGCACTGCTGCATTCCACAGGCTGCAAACCTGAGCCTGTTGAACACTTGACTCTTAACACCAGGAAACAAAGTAAGAAACCAATCAAGTTTTGACTCTCCTGCAGGGTGGAGATGGCATCATGTCTCCAGGCACCCCCTCCAGGCTTTCCCACATGCACTGTGCGAATCACTGACCCTGACTGGAATTTGCTCCTGCAACTCTGAGAAGTGCCTGGCTCTGTGTTCTCTGTACCTCCCTAGACAGCAGCTGCCCATGAGCCAACCCTTTCCTATGCTCCATCTCCCAGGCTGTACCACCCTGGATCTTACAGACCCTCCTCTCTACCTGTGTGTTCCCTCCTCCTCACCTCAGCCCTTGTGCTGCAAGGTGCAGCTCCAGAGCAACTAAAGGAGGAGAAGATCATTTCCATCAGCATGCTGGTGCCCAGGAACACAGTCATGGACATGGCTCATGTTCACACACACAAAACCACAGGGATTACCCCACAGCACCTTCCAGCCTGTCCCATCTGGCACAGGCTACAGTGTGAGACTTTCAGACCTCCCATCTATCTGTTAAATACCTTCTTAACACATTAAAGCTACCTTGGCATTTACGGTCAGTTTGCATGTTTGCAATGAGCAGCAGTAAAGGAAGAGTAGGGCAGATTATTAAAAGCATATTTATTAGCATACAGCTCTTGTATTTTACCTGAAAACTATTTTAGCCTATACTGGCTGGCACACAAGAACTTTGCTGAAGACAGCTATGAAACTTACCAATCCACCTATAGGAACTTTGACTTATGGGTTTGCTACTGAAATACATAAAAAAGAAAAAAAGTATCTGACTGACAAAATTGAAGTTGCTTTCTTTTCATGATTTTAACTCTTCCAACCATGACTGAAGCAAATATGCATTATTTAATGCTATCAACATCATCTGAGTGGGGAAATTCTCCTTTTCTCTTTTTGTGTTCGCCACATTGGTTTATTTCATTATTATTATTATTATTTAGTTATTATTTATTTTTATTTATTAAACTACTTCCTCTGTTAAAATGAGAATATGGTCTTCTGTCAGAAATATAGTCACTCCAGAAATGGGGGACAAAAAACCAAAACCAAAAATACCCCAACAAGATCAGCAGCTGCAGTCTGGGGCCTTGTTGTGATGAAGAAAGGGAGAGAAGCCTGTTTTGTACTTCTGCTCCAGAGTCCAAAGAGAAGCTGTTTCTGCAAGACCAGTGCTGGAAACACAATCTTCCTTGGCATAAACCTCTTGGACCACAGATTACCAAACCCTTACCTGTTAAAAAAAAAAAACAAAAAGAAAAAGAGAATTCCCCAGCAGAAGGATTTTGGTCCTAATTCCGCTGAGATCAGCGCACTGGGAAAGGCTGAGCTGGAGCAGAGGGTGGGAGGATGGCCATCCCAGTGGATGCTCTGCACACACAGCAGGGCCAAGCACAGCAGTCACAGGACCTTTTCCAGGTCCCAGGACAGCTCTTCCCACTCTAACAAGTCCCTGCTGGAGGAATGGCCTCACAGCATCACCTTTAAACAGAGGCACAAGCATGGAGAGGATTCCCCTCATCTCTCATCAAGCCAGGCCCACAGGGAGTGTCCAGCTGCATTTTGTACAGCAATAGCAGATGTCAGGGCAAGACAACTCCACAAAAATATTGATCCTGCTTGAACAGGTCCAGCAGAACTACACTGCTGTTGCTTTAGTTTATCAAAATTCAGGTCACCAATCATCCAGACTGTGAGCATTTAGAGAGAGAAACAAAACACAAAGATGCACCGAAGTTCAGACCACAGTTTTCAGTAGTATTTTTTCCCAGTAATTAATATCTTTTTTATTTGTCCCAGTCTGGCTGACACTTTCTCACCCGAGCCTACACTCTCTGCCCATGTAACAGACACAAATACACAAAGCAGTGCCTAGGTGGAGTGGGCAGCTTTCTGCAGACACTTCCACAGGAATTCTTCTCCACAAAGGAAGAAATGGGTGAAACAGAAACACTTCCTCCTACCCCACCACATCCAGACTCAGTTATTGGAAACAGACATTGCTTCCTACAGGGAATATCCAGCACTGTCTGAGATATTCTCCCATGAAAGGCTCTCTGCTCCCTGTTTGGGCAGCCCATCCAGCACCCATCCCAGCAAGGCAAAGGTCCATGTGCACTGACACCCAAAGAGCCTCATGCTGCTTGCAGTTCTGGGTTTCTCTGACATGGATCCAAGGCTTCCTTTATCATGTTCAGAAGACTAAAAATGCAGGTACCCATAAACATTCTGAGAGGGAAGAAGGGCCCTGCTGCTCAAAAACACAGCCACAAGAGGTTTCCAGAACACTGAGGCACCTGCCAAGGCACTCTGTGCTACACTCTGGCACCCTGGGTAGCTCAGGGACTTACATTCAACAGAAATAAAATAATTCACCTCTCCATCAACTGCCTACTGCCAACACTAAAAGCATTTAGTGCCTAAGCTTCCTTGCACTGCAATAAAAATAAAGGTTTGTCTAGATGTTTCAGAGAACACCAGCTTACCTCTGAAAGCACAAAGGCCTGCTTTTAATCACAAGAGTTAGCTAGCGCCACTTGTCATCAGCTTTTCTTAAGGCTTAATATCCAGAAAGACTCAAGAAATGAAAAAGCAGTTAAAAGCTGAAGAGGGACAGAGGGAAGCCTTATCCTTGGAATAAGTAATCACCTCACAACTGCACTGGAAAGTACTGAGTCTGCTCAAAGCCTCAGTTCCCTGCCTTCCAAATATATTCCCTAAGTTTGGACTAAGGCCTTATTGTTAGAACAAACACTAAAACATGTCTAAGAGGAAGGAATTATGGTAAAAAAAAACTTTAGAGAAGCTTTCAGGATCTTGGAAGACCACATAGTTCATTTCGACATGGAAAAACTTGACCAGAGGTTTGATTTAAACATCAGGCACTTGAGTGAGGTATTTTGTATTTGCCTTGAGGTTCAGTGAGCAGATAGCTTTTGAAACAGAAGAAAGTGAGAAATACTCTGAGATTAAGGTTGACTCCACTTAAAAACAACCAGTGGAAAAACCACTGCCAATCACAACTGGTTTTGGACTAAGATCCCCCGATATGTTTCCTTTGGCCTCTTCCTCAGTGCACAGCGCAGCTGAGAGAAGAATACAATGAACTTAATAACCCACAAATTTAAAAAAAATTCTCTGGAGAAAGAGGAAAAAGTTGCATCAGGCTCTTCAAGAGTTAAATCATTTTCCACAGATTTCCTGTTCTTTGGTGTTTTCACACCCACATCTGAAAAGTGCTCCCATTTCTCCAGAGAACAAATCTATGGAATACATATGGCCACCAATAACACCAGTTGTTGGACCCATCAGGCAGTTACAGCTCTTCTGTATAAAAACCATATCCAAATAACTGTTTAATATGTTAATCAGAAAAGCTTGTCTATCTACATGTCACTGCACATATAAACAAAGAAAAGTTCCTCACTCCCAATTATCCCCCACTTGCGGGTTTTGAAATGCCAGCAAATACATGGTAGAGATTTTTATAATTACAAATTCTGGTAATAGTTCTTACATGTTTCCCTGATGTCTGCATTCGAGTCAGAGCTGTTAAGGGCAGAATTGCTGCAAAAAAGGCTTGGCAAAGGTAGTGAGACTCAACTCTAGCTGAGGTGTGCCACTGACTGTGCCCTAAGGAAGCTGCTTCCAGAGGATTAATAAAAAGTCACCCTTCCTCTCTTCCCACAAATAACTGCAAACCACAACCTGCACCATCACCCCATACTCACATACTCCTATCCCTTAAGTGGTTCAACAGGGAAATTACCTCAAATTTCCTCACTAATTTCACTCTGAACAATCTCCCTTCCTGTCCTACAGGCTTGACAATGAACTTAAACTCAAAGCACACAAGTAAGAAATACCTGATAGAACCTGATTAACCATTTTTTTCAGCAAGTCAGAAACTTTTTATCTGCATTACTGTGCACAGAAATTCCAGTTTTAAGGTCCTCCCCACCCAGCCCTATTTCCACTAAACATGCTGGAAAAGTTGTCCAAGATTGTCAACTCACATCATAAATGTCTCTTGTTACTGGATTATTGTTAGGTGAGGACAGAAAGCCTGAACACCAAAATATTCCCATCTTAGAAAATCATTCCAAAACCAAACTCCTCCTTGCAGTGGGGATAAGACTGAGGAGGAACTGCTTTTGCCTCCACCCTACTGGCCAGGGGCTGAAGCTCTGCAGGTCTTAACTGAACACCTAATACAACACAACAACAAATAAATAGAGAAAATAGTTCTAGAACCCATCAAATCATCCACAGTTAAGCCTCATATTGCACTGCTGTCACTTCTTATTCCAGGATCAAATCCACATTCCCATACAGACCATGCAATGAACTATTAAACATACACATCTCACTTCTTGCCTTTGGAAGCAATTTGTTTCTCAGCTTCATTCCTCCCGTATTTAAAGTTTTGGCTCATTTCTACTGTAAATGCATTTGTGGACTGGTATTTAGCTAATCTCAAAGTAGTGATATTTTACAGGTTGATTCTCATCCAGTTCTGCAAACCAGCTCTTCATGAGAGCCGGTCTAACCACTATGTCTTTGGCTTTGTCTTTTCTAGGACAAGCAAGACAAAATATAATAATCTCTTGCCATAAAACAGGACATTTAATCTCCAAGTTCTACCAGGACCCAGAGAATTCCAATTTTACCCTAGACTGGAGCTGAAGTTGCCCACCACATTTAATGACACTTTCATAAACTTTCTCTCTGTACTGATAGTATCCCATCAGATGCATCTGGAGAGCTGCTCTTTTCCAGAGACATTTCAAGGTGTGATTCATTTCCCATCCAGTTAAATAACACATATACATTTCCTTTATGATCCCTGACTGACAAATTCCTTTGCTCATTCTTAATGCCTACAGGTAAAAAAAAAGGCCCTCAGGAGCAAAATGCTGAATGGAAATGACTCCAATCCCGGATCATCCCTTTTTCCTGACTAATGAGCAAGTCCCCAGGTAGCAGCAGCACTTCCCAAAGCAGTGGAGCACAGAAGGTTTCAAAGTGCATCCTTGCACGTAGCTTTGGTTCCAAGACAGATCCCTGAAGAATATCCTTAGTCACCTCCCTCCTGCTGCCAGACAATGACACCTCCTGGCACAGGGACACAAGAGAGAAAATGAAATACAACCTATGTCCCTAACACAGCACCTGATGCAAGGATTGATATGGCTTCCCATATTAACAAAGGACATTTTCCTAATTTGGGAGAGGCAAATTTCCTAATTTACCTCCCTGAAGCTTTTAATTTTTAAACCTGTGTTTTAAACAAACCACTCCAGTGACCCAGTGAAACCACAGTGCCACTCACAGCCCCTTTCAGCATCTGCCTCTTGTGGGAACAGCTAAGGCAGGATCTCATGCCAAAAGCCCTGTGCAGAGAAGAAATACTCTTCCAAGTTCTGCAGTCCTGTTTTCCGAGCATAAATATGAACTGGAAGCATGCGAGCCAAGGTTTACTGACAATTGGGAAAAAGAAAGAAAATCAAGGTAGTGATCAAAAAGCTGCAGTACAAAACTGTAACTAGGATATTGTGATGTTCCCTTCTTAGTAAGAACAAGGGAAAGTTTAGTTGTATGTATTTGTGCTTATGAATTTATTGGTCATTGCTTCTATTTAAGCAGTGAAAATAGATTTAAAAAACATTTTTAAATAAAACAACAGATTGTAACTCTAATTCTTTGAATAAACTAAAAAAAGATGCTGTTTATGTATGCAGGTTCTCCTCCTCTGTTACTTAATACATACATATTTAATGTGGTCAGTAATACAAAGTGGCTTGTTGATACAGCATCAACTACATTAAAAAAAAAAAAAACCAAAAAAAAAACAAAAAAAAAAACAAAGCCCAGAAAGACTTTCCTGAGGCCCACCTAAATGTGCTCCTTGCACAAAAATAAAATAGCAAAAACTGACAGCCTAATGAAATAAGCAGCTCTTATATAGTTGCCAAATGTTGTTTACAAAAGAGTTCTATGTAACTTCTTCTTTTAATACATTAATATTTAATACTTGCTTTTCAAGACTAATCAGAACACTTTAATATTTTCTTAGAGATTGCTTTAAAAATATGAAAACACTAGAGGGCCAGAGAGAGAGTTATCTTCAATAATCATTTCAGAATTCTTATTAATTGTTTCATAATTGGCCATCTTAAGTACCTGTGGAAGAACTGTCTGCTTTGCTTCAACAAGTCTTAAGTTTTAAAAGCAGAGTTAGGATTAGAGGCACTGAATATAAATATTTCTAAAAAGAGAGGAATTACTCACAACAGCTACCAGGTAGTTGCTATAGCAGCTAAGAAATCAAGGAAGATCTTCAAGGTTGTTAGGAGAGTGTTTAATTTCTTTAGAAATATCCTCAGCAATCTTTTAATATCTTTGCTGCAGATGCATGCAGTGTGAGAACTGGGTATTTCAATGGTGTTCTACAACTGCAAGTGTGGAAAACTTCTTTAAATTGCAGATTGGCCAGTTCTGGAGCTCTCTGTGCCTAAAGGCACCACCATTCTCATGAAGTAATTTAACATATTCTCCTGCAGCCAAGAGCTGGTGGCTGCACAGGAGTATCTGCTGAGGGGCCCCAGCAAGCATAGAAGAAACGCTTTTGATACTCCCTGGAAGCCAGTGCAGAGCACAAAGCCGTTCCTAACCTCGTATGGAGAGGGGAATGTGGCGTCCTTCTGAAGGAACAGTTTCTGGGAATTATCACCTCTGAGCCAGCTACCCTGGTCAGGCAACAGAGCACAACTTACTTTCAGCAACGACACAACGTGAGACTGAACCACTTTAAATCACTCATTTCCCTTTCCTTGGTACACAAGAACGGGCATGTCCAGGGCCTAGATCCCAGACGTGCCTTCCTGTTCCGCCAGAAACCTCCTTGTGGTATTCCAGAAATAACTGATTTTTCTCCCACGCAGCTCACATCAACAGGGACAGAAAGTTTATTGCCCTAATCCAAAGGCAAATCTTAAAACATTGCATGGCTTAAGAGGAGCACAGAGAAAACACACAGTGGTTTTTTGGACAGAAACTGCTCTAACCAAACCCAACTACTAAAGCCCGAAGGCATAAGCTCAGAACATGACGCATGCCAAGAAGATTATTTTTGCACATATTACTTGTGGAATCAGGATAATTTACACTGCTATTTTTTCCTCCTTTTTCTTTTCCTGCCGCTGCACTTCCCAGCAGCAAACCCTCAGGTCCACACTTTCTGCAGACTATTTGCTTCAAAATGCACAAAAATGACCCAGCAATGACAGATCTACTTTTGAAAGACTGATATGCCACTCCTCACTTGTAGTAACTAGACTCCAGATACAAGCAGCATTTTTCACCTATTTTCCTTCTCTGGAGGATTATCAACAAATTTCAATTACAAGAAAAGTAATTAAAGCTACTCAAGAATAAAAAAAGCTTGCCTAGAGATCACCAAAACTTGCACAACTCAGCTGGTACCTCAGCCCTACCTACAGGTGTACTGTCTGCAAAAGAGAAATCCCCATCCTTAGAGAAATATTCTCCAGCCCAGAGAACACTCATTGAAATCACACTTGTTTTCATTCACTGCTCTTCCTTGCACATGCCTCTTCCAGACTTGTTTACAACCTGAATGGAGATTCCCCAGCTTTTCTTTTGAAACGTCTGCATAAAAAAAAAAAAATTAGTTCATCTTTTTTTTTGGATCAAGGTAAAACAAGGATTTTCTTATTTGAGCACATGGACCAAACATAAACACTGAATATCAAACCCTGCGACGCAGCACAGAAAAACAACTCCAGCAACAAAAGAAAAACAATGAGATTTGAAAGATAGATAATTATGTTCTGAAGCATCCATTACAATTATAGCAGTGAGTTTCAACCCAGGGTAACAGAGGTGGCCTTGCACCAGCAGATGAGGTATGAACTAAAAGTACAACATGAACTACACTAAAAAAATCCCAGCAAAACAACAACTTTGTATTCCTGAAGCATCCAGCTAGGATGTAGCAGGGTTTGTTAACTTTATATACTCCCAGTGACCAACAGACACAGCAACAAGATTGGAAGCAACGACTAGCAGGTGTTATTTTCTGCCACTTGTTCATATGATCCTGCACTTACAGGTTCTCATCTGATGCTGCATTTGATTTTATTTTTTTTAGACAAAAGTGATTTACTTCATCTCTCTTCCCTTCCTCTCTTCACTATGAAGACACATGGGATGCACAAAGCAAAATATTTGCTGTACAAGATGAAAAATTAACAATAATTATTTTTTTTATTATTAACAAAAAGCATTTTAACTAAGAGGCATTAAGGCTTCTAATTGCTCACGAGTTAATTGCCAAAATTCTACTTTAACAGTTCTGGTTAACAGACCATGTAGCAAATTTGTTGATTTTTTTTTAAACATTTGTAGAAATCAATCATCACTACACACTGTGGAACTTAAAAATCAATACACACAACTGATAGCTATAAATTTAATGAGGTGTTTAGTTAACTAATCAGGGTAACAGCCGTAGCTTCTATTCTTATAATACAAGTCAACAATTTAAAAAAAATTAAATCGAAACGAGCAAAAAACGAAGTAAAAGAAATTCCGCATCTTCTATTTCATGAAATGTAACATTTCTGCTCTTATCAGGGATTTGCACTCTAAAATAACAAACCAAAGCCGCCAACGGTGATGCCTCAGACTAGAGCAAGCGCGATGCCAGACGACTGTAAGATGTGATTTCCCAAAAGAAGGAAAAAGCAGCGCAGGCCGCAGGCACGGAGGCGCCGGGCCCGCCGCAGCCCCCGGCCCGGCCGCCCCTCGGCCCGGCAGGTGCGGCACCGACGCCCCCTAAAGACACCGCGGCGCCCCGGCCCCTTCCAACTCCATCCACACACCGCCTCGCTCCGCAGATGGAAACGCAGGGAAAAGGGAACCGCGCGCTTAAGTAGATTAAGGGCTCAGCGACTCGTTTTCTGATTATTTGTGCGATCCCGACCCCGGCGTGGGGCCCCGAACTCCCGCTTGTCCCTCGCCTGGCCGCGGCGGCGCTCGGGCAAATAACGCGAACGGAGGCGCACGCAGAGCACATCCAGCGGTGCGCGCAGGGCAGGGCAGGGCAGGGCCGGCAGCCCCGGGAGCCCCCACAGCCCCGCGAGCAGCGCTGCCCCCATCCCGCCCCCGGCCCCACCTGAGGGGCAGCGCCGCGACCACCGCCGGCCCCGGGGGAGGGGAACAGCCGCCCCCCCACCGCACAGCACACACAGCCGGGGGGTCCGGCAGGGAAAAGAGGGGTGCGCGGGCCGGGAAGGGATGCAGCAGCACCTACCCACGCCGTATTTCTCCTCCTCGGTGGGACTCCACATGCTGCTGGATGGCTCGGCCGCGGCCGCCGGTCCCCGGGCAGAGCGCGGCGGGCGGGCGGGCGCCGCTCATCGAGCGGGGGCGGCTTCTCCTCCCCCCGCGTTCAGCGGGGGCGCCGCGCCGGCAGCCCACGCTCCAGCCGGGGCTGCGCTCAGGGGTCGCTTCGCCGCTGCCGGGGGGCGGGGGGAGGTAGCCCCCCGCCCGCCCGCCCGCCCGGGCAGCACCGGCCGCCGCGCCGCTCCCCTCCGCAGCCGCTCGCCGCCGGCCCGGCGCCTCTCCTCGCGCGGCCCCCGCGGGCTCCGGCCCTAGCGACGCGGCGGCCCCACAGAGCTCGGCGGCCCCGGGCCCCCTCCTCGCCGTTCTCCTCCTCCCGAGCCGCCGCTCCCGCCGCCGCCGCCTGAAGGACTCGGGGCTATCGCGCCCCCCCGCGCGCTCCCGGCGGACCTGGCGCGCACGCGCGGCTCTCGCCGCCCCCCCTCGCTCCCCGCGTGGCCGCACGAGGCGCGCGCGGGCGCGAGGCGGCGCGTGGCCTGGCAGGGGGCAGGGGAGCGGGCGGTCCCGGGAGCTGCTCCCGTCCCGGCCCCGGCCCATCCCCGGCCCATCCCCATCCCCGCCGCACCTGCTGGCCCCAGCGGCTCCGGGAGGCCGGCCCGCAGTGCAGCACCGGGCCAGGCCGTGCCGGTCAGCAGCGGGACCGGCCCGACCCCCGCCCGCCGCCCCGGGCTGCCCTTGGAACGGCCCGGCCTCTGCCCCCAGCCCGCGCTAACTCAGGCATGGCCAGCGCTGAGATCAAATTTTGGCTGATACTGCATTTAATTTTCTTGTCTGTACTATTAATCTCCAGACCTTCTAAAGAGCTGGCGAAATTCGCACCGTTTCCACAATGGACACATTCCCCAAACGGGAAGCAGTCTTTAGATTTCATCTCTAAGTTCAGCTTCCAGTTCCTTCCATAAAAACTGAATTGGAATTCGTCACAGCTGAAAAGCTGAAATAAGTGATACAAAAGTTTTCCTGCAACTGAAATTTTGCTCCCTGCAATATTCTAATGGACCAGTGTCCTTAACCCACAGCTTAGGGAAAAACACACTTTTCATACAGCTTTCTCAGAAATCTCTGTAAACAGCTTACTTGACGTGAAGTTTTGCACTAAACTTTTAAACAATATTACTTCAGATGTACCCAACACTTTTAATAGAGTATCTGTTCTCTGATTATATAATAAAACAGAATGAAAGTCATCAATTTGCACTACACAACTTGGGTTGCTGTGGAAACCTTCATTATTTATTTTTTTTAACACGTGCAACTACTGTTTCCCCACCGGTTTCTGTTTGGGTCTTGGTTTGGTTTTGGGATGTCAGGTTTTGTACTCCTGCGTGGAGAGCAAACAGCAAGTGCCCAAGAATTAAGCGTGCTTGTACAATATTCATTTAGAAAAAACAACTTATTCGATCCTACCTTAATTCATATTCACATTTAGGCATTTGTATTTACAATAGCTCCGTTCCTTCCCTTCCTGAAGCACTCCCACAGCATGCAGAAATAGCTTTTTGAAGGGACAAAGCATGACAAAGTCATTGAGTTGCATCTGTTGGAGATAGGAGGCTCCAGGGTTTGAGAAACTGGTTTTGGTTTTCTCTCTCTGTATATGTCAATAATAAGTACCTTTGTGTCTCTTCCTAGTACTCTGGGAGCAGAAAACCTTTGCAGCAACAGGAATTGGTTAATTCTTCCAGGCTCTTTATCCCACAGTCTCAGCCCTTCAAGGATTATTCTTGCTGCCAAGCTGACCAGTACTTAAACTGATACTTTTCTTCCTTAAGAAAAAACACAGCAGTTTTTTTTCCCCAAACTACAAGAATCTGAGTTGACTCTTCCCTTAAAGTAAACTCAGAATGAAGGTAAACTTGGGAAGGCAAGGGGGAATCTTCTAAGGTTGGATAAACTCTGAGAAGGACACCAAAACAGCTGAACAGAACAGGACCTGCAAGGACCTAACAGCATACAGAAAACACTTTATTTAAAGGCCATATGTATGATCATGGACATACAAATGACAGCATTTGCAGGGACATTCACACTGATGGCAGATTACCTGTATTTGAAACACAACACATATTATTGCATGTTTATTCCTCACTCTTTTCTGCACTGCTGCTGGTGATATCTATTTTCAGAGAGAGAGTCAGTAGATGGCCATATGACCCACATGACTTCAGGAAGGAAAAAAAGTGAATGTACTTAGCTGTAGAGTCAGTGGAATGCAAGTTTGCTTAAGTTAAAGTTACCGAAGATATTTACACCTGTTCCTCTTATATCTGCATTCACCCTTTTAATGAGGCTCCTATCACCTCCACAGAAATACCGATTGCTTTAGTAAACACTCTAAGCTGAAGTGTAGCAAGGAACAAACCTCATCCTCCTACAGAGGCAGAGCCACAAACCTCCCAGGCACCAAGCTGGAATCCAGGATTACCCACGTGCAAAGGAGAGACCAAAGCAAACAGCGACTGCTGCAGAACAACTGCTTCTGCTGTCTCTTCTCTCTCTTAACAGAGCTCACTCCTGCCAGCTTCAATATTCATACTGCTGTGGAAAAAGCAGAAAAAGCAGAGAAGTACTCTAGCAAGCAGAAACAAGAAATTCTCAGGGTTATATGCCCCAGGGTTTTCTTTTTTTTCCCCTTTTTTTCAGGAGCTGTTTTCGTTTTCCCTTATGAAGTTTGCTCATTGAAAACACACAACAAAATTGGAATCCAAAGTCTACTTCTAGGTAAGGTTTTGTTCAGAAGTTTTTAGAATTGGCATCATTATTCAAACTAAATTCTAAAATCTGATGTAAATATCAGATCTCCAACAAGAAGAGCTTCTGTTGAGCATTGTGAATCTCAAAATTAATGATTTTCAGAGCAAAGGGGCCTCCCCTTGCAGAAGGCTTTGAGGTGCTCTTCTGTCACTAAACTCCTGTGTTGCACTGTATTGAAATAAAGGCAAAAACAAGCTTCAAGACCTTATTTAAATGAACAAGTCAAGTCAGCACAAAAGCACTAATCTCTGAAAAACATTGTCTAAAGATACTTAATGCCTCTGACAGGACAGCTCCTGAACACAGTGGACATACAGTTGCTTCTGGTTCTGCCACTGCAAACACAGTTGTCCTTATCCAAACAGAGCAGGCAGCAATGTTTAACACAGTGTTAATTAAAATACATTAGAGTGTTCCTCCTATGTTGTCCTGTCTTGCAATAATATAGATGTGATCTGAAAGACAGCTGGCTTGGGATTGGAGAGATTTGACACAGTTTCTTTCTCTTAAATAGATCAAGGGAACGGCACAATCCTTTCAAATGCTCTGCAAGGGACAATGGAAGGTCAGAGTGCAGAAAGCAGAGAGATTCTTACACCTCCCTGCAACAGTTTTCTCTCAGTTATCCCAGCTTCAGGTACCACAGAACACATCACCCTCCTGCCCTGTCTTTCAGTTAAGTGCAGCCCCACACTTCAACCCTTTCTTCCCATTCTCAGGCCTATAGTTGCTGGTAACTTCCATTATTACTTCAAGCTTCTGTCTCAGTAACATGGCCCAGGACCCTTGCCATCAGAAAAAAAAAAAAAATCAGGAATGAATTTCAACTCCCTGTGACAGACCAGACAATTTATTTGATTACATTCTCTCCTTTTCTACACTTGAGGTTCTGACTTTTTATTTTTGTTCTTTTTAAAATTCATATTCTTCCCCTGTTGTTAAGATGAACTAAGCACCGAACAATTTGACTTTCCCACTGAACAATTTGACTTTCCCATTAAATTATAAATTCCTTACCTTGCAGAAAAACAAATCTTTGGAGAAACAAAGAGATGCAAAGCAAATCCACTCTATCATCATCTGTGATGACCTCACAGGTCCTTTTGAAGCACCAAGTGTTTCTACTTTATGCGTCAAAATAGGGATTCTTGTGTCCCAAGACCTGAGCTATGCTTCATTTAGTGAAGTCATCTCCTAAAACTTCTAAGCAGGAAGTCTCATGTTTTGATGTACAAACTCAAATTCTAATTTTTGTCCTATTTCAAGGGCCATCTCATGGATTTCTTCCTTATGAGGATCAAACCAGCAATTTAGGAATCCAAATGCAGCAAATGACAGATTTTTTCTCCAAGAGAACAGTGTTTGTGTCCCACAACTTCACACACCTAATTATTGTTTATTTGGGATGATTTCTGACTAGTGCTCAGGGCTGGGGAGGATGTCTCAGTCATTATCTTAAGACTCTTTCCAAGGTTTTAGTTCAGAAGGAGTTCCTTATAAACAAATCTGCTCCCAGCCCTCAACATTTCTCAGAGTGGCAGGAGAGGAAAGCAGAACTCCATAAAGCAGCAGAATTCCCAGCTTGCTGCTGTCACTCCATCATTTATTCCTTACAGAGTGCCTAAAGTAGGAGCTCAACAAAAACCAGCACACATTTAACTTTACCATGTAAGATGCAGAACTTTCTGGTATTCCTGGGAACATCTCAGTTTCAACCAAAGTTCTGGTCTTCCATCCCAGAATTTTTCTTTCATGCCAAACAGAAGTCAGCATAAGGTATTCCAGCACTTCCCCTATTTTTGGTATTGTCTTCCTCAGAGAAAAGGTAATCTAAAGTCATGAGACAAGTGGGGTTAAGCCTTACCTAGTAAAACTCCCCATAAAAATGTGCATTACAACCAATTTACACAACAGTTACAAATATAACATTAAAAGTTACTTTCACTCTACTTGTAACATTGCTGGAAAATGAATTATAAAACCAGAAAAAACCAGGACTTGCACAAGAACAAGTATAGATCAGAGGGCTTGTGCCAGCACCAAAGTTTGTGTGTTGGTTATATAGAAGGTATCTGGATTAAATCAGGAAAATAGTACTGAAAATTTTTTTCAGCACAAAAGTAGATAATGGACTGACTAATACATTAATACCAATATGTCAAGTACGACTACCAAAAATTTACAGTGCAGGTGTAATTATTTAGTCAGATGGACCTTTATATAAAAAATATCACAGATCATGCTGAACAAATGTTCTCCTGGTACTAAAGAAACAGAGTATTTTCCCCTTCAATTAGTTAAAAAAAAAGGAAAAAAGGAAAATATTCATTTAAAACTTCTTGTACCATGAATAATTAAGAAATCTGAGTAAAATACCTTTGCAGCTTCATTCTCACTTTTCCTTAATAATGCTCTCACTACAGCAAATTACCTATTAAGAGGGTGAGAAATCACAGAATGTTAATTAGCAATGTTGTGACAAATTTATACCTTTTCCTATTAATTTCTTTTAATGTTCAGGATATAAGAAACCCTATCCCAAGTAATAATTAACTCCTGTCTTATTTTGTGAAATGAGAGTTCAGAAGAATTTGTGAACTCTCCTTGTGAATATGATTTTTCTGGTCTTTTATTTTTAAATTTCATTTCTGACCTTACGCATTTCTTATAATTTATGTATTTATTGCCGTGAAAGAGATCTCTTTCATGCTAAGAAATTTATACTATTGAAACACAACATCAGAGAAGTGGTTTCATCACTCATGGAAATGAGCATGTTGCTATTCCAGAGGCTGATGAAGTGATTTGAGCTATCACACAATCAGCCAAAACCCTACCAAGGCGGGCAGGGTTTGGTGGGGGATTTTGAAGGGCTCTCTGTGATGCTATGGCTCTGTTTCAGGGACAACAGAACCTCGGTTTGTACACAGCACCTAACACACTCCAGGGAGCGAGGGCTGAGGATTGCGGAGCTCTGCGCTGTGATTTCATGGCTGCGCTGTGTGCAGGGTGCCGGAGGTGTCCGGCCCCGCCGGGGGAAGGGCAGGGCAGGAGCCCCGCGTGCTTCCCGTGCTGTCCCTTCCCGCAGCGCCGCTCTGTGCCACGCCAGCCCCGCAGCCTCACGGCCGCTTTAACCCCGCGGTGCTGCTTTAAGGAACCTCTGCCGTGACCCGGCCCGGCCGCTCCGCTCCCGGCTCCCCGCCCGCTGTCCCTGGTGCTGGAGCCGCTGCCGGCCGGGCCCTGTTGGCCACAGAACTCGTAGCCGGCCCCGGCAGCAGAGATCTTCAGCCGAGCCCCCTCATCCTCAGCCGAGCCCTCTCAGCCTCAGCCGAGCTCCCTGAGTCGTGTCCCCTCTCAGCCGAGCTCCCTCAGCCGAACTCTCCCCCAGCTGGGCTCCTTCAGCCGAGCTCCCTCAGCCGAGCTCT